>JAGDQP010058899.1:1907-12473 GCA_022664845.1 Lepisma saccharinum | reverse complement strand
TATTTACTCCATTAACCAATCAGATTAAAGAAATCACATCTCCGAGTCAAGAGCTGAAGGCTGTTGAGTGATTGCTTATGTCATATGGTCTTCTCGTTGAGTGAAAATTGTCTAAAAGTAAAAATAATAACTTTTCTTACCCTCTCTTCCTATCTTAATGGTGAGTCATTATCTCAGTACAAAGGATTCTGGGAGTCATCCTGAACAAACGATAAAAATCCTCTCTCCCCGCATGTGCAGTTACTCTTTCTCTGTCACGATCAATAACTGAAGAGTGACATGCAATAAATTCTGGGAAATCTAACCATCAGTTTTCGCGTGTTGCTTCTCTGAGATGGTCTATGTGAAAATTTCTCCTGTTCCCTCACACGCACATTTGATTACTTGACGATCAATACTTCAACATCGCTGATGAGAACGACGCGTGAAGCATTAGGGGGAATCTTCCAATCGGATTTCATATACTAGGCCTCTGGATAGGGATTCATTCCGTGTGCTTGTGTGTGTTTCGCTTCAGTGTAATGAGGAATCGAGGTTGTGTAAGTAGTTATTTCTGCCTACCATTCCTATGACTTAAATTAACATGACGTCAATAAAAAACTATATCATCTCTTTACTAAAAATCTCTGCTCAGGCAATCTTTCCCTAACCATTCTAGTAATTGTTTGATTTCATGGTTCGAGTATTGTCTTGTAGTCAAAACATCCATGAGTCTGCTAGGGCTCGAACCCTGGACAGCCAAAAGTTGTATTCTATAAGAATAGCGTCCTATCATAAAGTGCTTCATTCAAGTAAAGAGGGGTCCTACAAACTAAATCCAATGCCTATTAATGTAAGAAGAATCAAAACAATATAATTAATAACTAGTTCTTGAGATATAAAGTCGCGGCCAATACACTTGTCAGCTTCAGTACAAATAACTCTTGAGTTAAAGATGCCTTTAGATTTACTTAATAACTGCATCAAAACCTGATTCTGCAAGCGATCTTTCAATAAAAAGCTTAGGTTGATTGGTAGCGTTGTCGGCTTGGTTCGATTCTGATAAAGAAAGAAGTGGCTCCCGTATCACCATCTTTCATTTCAGTCTGGAGCAAAGAAGAAGGTTTTTCGTTAAGAAATCATCTGTCTTTTCTACAAGAATGGTTGAGAAACAAGTTCCCCTAACCACTCTGAAAAGTGGATGGTTCCTTAAAGTTATCTCTATGTGGTACGCACTCGTTATGAATGTTGGATACTGCGAGAAAAGTTTCCAAGTCCTCTTGAAATGTGAAGTCATTTGCTTTAAGAAGCTTTTCATTAAGAGCCGTAACTAATCCTAAATGTAAATGTACTGATGAGCTAAGGACGGGTCCTGCTGTGTAAAGTGGGTTCCGAACCACTCCGTTCTCAGCTTTAAACATCCCTTGAAATGTGAAGTCATTTGCTTTAAAAGCTTTTCGTTAAGAGCCATAAATAGGTAGTATGTCAGTTGAAGTTATCTTGCATTTAAATTAAGTATCTTTAAAACTTAAGCTGACTAGAACAAAAAATGCATGTTAGAAAGGATAGTGTTGTAATGAGATGCTCTACCGACTACTCCTTTATTCCCTGTTGGGTAGCTGTTTCCTAAAGTCTCGTATGTTCAACCTATGGTTCATTGCTCGACCGGCTTTACCAAGGAAACCGATACTCTACTGACTACTTCTTTTTCCCTTATTAAGTATAGTATAAACTAAAAGACATAAGAACACCAGGAACTCTTGTATGTGATAACTACATATGCTCATCCTATAGGTGGCAGTTTCCTGTGTGAGCGACTTTAGAATACAATGTTCTAATCGTGATTTGAATCCAATGCAGTATCTCCTCTTTTGCCTATTGGCTAGTTATTCTGTGAAGCTCTGAATCGTCCGCCTTTACCAACTGCCAGGTGAGAGAATGCTTTGGTTAAGATTTGAATTCGACCTACTAGCGACTTCTCGTTGCGTAGGTAAGTCCAGTGCTTGACCGGCTTTACCATGGAATCCAATGCTCTACTGTTTGGGTGTCTTTCCCTTAAAGTGGAAGCAGCTAGGTTCGAATCCCAACTATACTGCTTTTTTCCTATTAAGTAAAGGTAGAGTTATATCCGATATTGTACCGAGTAGGCGTAAGCAGGTATGTATGCATATCTGTGTGTGTTTGAGTATGCTAAAAATTGTTATTTCTCTGTTTGGCTCTTCTGTATGTATGTATGTTTGCGTGACTTTTCCTTCCTCATCTATAACTATTGATCGGTAATGCACATTCTGGGAAGCAAGTGGATTACTCACCTGAGAGGGTGTGTGTGTAATCTCTCCCTGCTTACGGATATGTGCGTGTCGCTTCTCTCCGATGGTGGACGGTTTCAAGAGAATCTTTGTAGCAAATCTCTGTTGCGAGGGGGGGATAACACTTGCTCTTTTTTCTTCTTGGTAAATGTGTGCGTGTGTGTGCAACTGGGAAGTGCTGTATGGAAACCATTTGATTTCTTTCTAATGTTCGTGTTTTAAGGTCCTAATTGCATGGTCTGTAGACATTTTGTGTCTCTTGTAGCGTCTGTGAACTCTTGCGATAGAGTTTTTCTCTCTCTCTCCCTAAGAGCAGACCAAATGGATACGAAAAATCTTCATGGTCAATCAACAGGAGATGGGGAAAGTTCTGCTTGTTTGAGTTAACAACGCTCTCACAGAATCTCAAACTGATTCATCACGAGAAAAATGCTATCTATGGCCACTCTCTTCCTTTCCCATTCGTGTTACGAATAATCTCACAGCGGTGTAAGTGATTACATCCACGTGGGATAAAGTGAGTGACTAACTATATATTGCTTCTGCGTTTGGCGAGCGGCATCTGAAGTAGAAATTGATCCATTTGCTATCAGAAATATGTACTTTAAACTTTGAATATTGTTGCTATTTGGACTTGTATTAATCTCGTGTGAACGTATTTTGGGTAATGTACGTAACTTCATGTATATCTGTATGTAAATATCTCTCTTTTCTCATTCTGCTCCAAATGAGCAATGATTCGATAATTACGTCTGTGTGTTTGAGTGACTTTTTCCTTCCTCATCTACAAGTATTGATCAATAAAACCAGCGTCTGGAAAAGCAATTGGATAGAGGGAGCGAAACATTACTATATGCGAAACACGTGTCTACACATGTCGAAATGAAGGGTGCTCTCTATTGCCTGAGTTAAGCATAGATTATGTGATCCATTACTACGACAACACGTGACCAATGTCGCGTGATTTCGACATTTTAGGGTAATTCTGAAGAGGGGGAGGGATCTCCCATATACCCAACGTTATGTATAAATATCAAACACTTCTACACCGTCGTCCCCCCTCGTTCCCCTCTTGCGTGTTGAAAATAATAGGAGAGAAGAGATGAGAGCTTTTTTTTTACCTCTGAGAGATGCCGTGTCGATCTGGTTATATGAATGCTTCTGTTGCACGTCTCATGGAGAAATGGAAAGAATCCCTGGTCCGGTTCTGAATATTGGTATGTACGTTGTTTTCGCTATAATGTATTGGAAATTCAATACTTTTTACATATTTGGACTAAGAAACTGTGTAATTCATGGAGAATTGGATAAGATAAAGATAAAATGAATTGTATGGGCGGTAACAGCACTATGACTTATCCCCGTCCCGTTTGAGAATTGGAAGAAGTCTCCATAATCTAAGCACAATAATGGCTTCATTTACTAATTATCGGGAAGTCGTATAATGCAAGAGCATCTGTATAAGGGGAAATATTAAGGCAATTCAATAATAATAATTATTACATGAAAATTGTGATCATTGAATAACGTGGTATGTATTTAATAATAATTGCTGTGTAATTTGAGGGTTTTACTATATATAGCTTAAATTAGTGTATTGAAAATCGCTAGGGCTCTAAAATTAGTTCGTTATTTCGGGGTTTTACTGTATACTCGGGTAAGTTTTGTGCCTATTAGCTACTGGCCGGTCACATAGCTAGACGAACAGATGGAAGGTGGACGACAAATGTACTACAATGGATTCCTAGAGAAAGAAACGACCGAGACGACGTCCAAATGTAAGATGGGTAGATGAAATCAAGCGTTTTTCAGGAGCTACATGGATGAGATAGCAGCAGAGCGAGATATGTGATAAGAAAAGGGGGAGGCCTTCATCCAGCAGTGGATAGAAAATGGCTGAATATGATGATGATGATATATCGTGGGAGCAGTAGACCAACTCCTCCCTTCTGAGAGAGGCCTCATCCACTAGTGGATTGAATATGGCTGTGATTCAGCCATTTTCTATCCACTGCTGCATAAGGCATTTTCCTTTTCTTTCCACATATCTCGGTCTGCTGCTATCGTCATCCATGTAGCTCCTGAAAAACGCTCGATTTCATATACCCATCTTGCATCTGGACGTCGTCTCCGTCGTTTCATTTCTCTAGGAATCCAATGAAGTAAATTTGTCGTCTACCTTCCATCTGTTCGTCTAGCTATGTGACCGGCCCATCTCCACTTCTTCTTCGTAGACTTTATTATATCTTCTACCTTTGTTTGTGCGTGAATCCATTAATTTGTCTTCCTGTCTCTCCTAGTTATTCCTAGCATGCATCTCTCCATTGCACTTTGTGTGACTGTTAATCTTTGAGTCGTTTTCGCATTCAATGTCTAAGTTTCATAGCCTTACATCATTACAGGTAAGACACATTGATTATAAACTTTAAGCTTCAGACACATTGGAAGTTTGCTTTTGGAAATAAAGTGTATTTCTCCACGCCATTTTACATCTTCTATTTATTTCATCAGTCAACTTGGCATTCGATGTCTTGAGCTGGCCCAAGTAAACATACTCATCAACTATGCTTATTGTCGCTCTGTGAATCTTTATTTCCTTCTTTTCAGCATGTTGATTGTACATTACTTTTGTTTTACTTAAATTCATTTTAAGGCCTATCTCCGAACACTCACTACACAGTTCTTCCATTCTGGTTTGTAATTCTTCTGCACTTGAAGCAAACAGGACTTTATCATCAGCGAAGTGTGGGTGATGAATATATTCGCCATTGACCTTTATTCCAACTTCATTCTGGTTTAACTTTTGGAACACACTCTCCAGGACACCCTAAAATAGTTTTGAAGAAATTGAATCTCCTTGCTTCACTCCTTTTCCAGCTTTAAAATTTTCACTTTCTTGATGCAGTTTAATGACAGATGTAGCAGTTGAGTAAATGTTCGGCAGTAACTTGATGTATGCATTTTTTATGCCTTGTGGTTCAAGTGATTTAAGTACTGCTGCCAAGGAGACCGAACCGAAAGCTTTTTCAAAATCTATGTATCCGAGGTGGAAGTACATTTTCCTTAGTCCTTTCCATATCTTCATTCAATGTTTGTATGTGGTCCATTGTGCTAAATCCACAACGAAATCCGACTTGTTACCTTCCCTGGTTAAAGTCTTAGTATCATTCAATACGATTCAAAATAACTTTGGTGAATTTTCTTCTGAATCTTCTTTTCCTAGTTCATCTTCTTAGTAGTATAATTCTCTGTAGAATTTTTCAAGTATTTTTTTTTATAATTTCTTCCTTATTTCGTATTACGGTCCCATCCGGTATTTTAACTACAATTATTAGCTTTTTCCCTATTATGAGCTGCTGTTTGGTTTTCTTCAGGCTCTTGTTTTTCTCGATTTTATTTTAACAAGTTTTTCGCTGTATCTTCGTACATACTATCTTATTTACTTCCTTACCGTTTTATTCAGTTCTATGTACTCAATCCTCTTTATGTAATTTTCCTCTTCTTTCATTTCCCTTCTTTTCTTCATCAAGAGTTTAGTTAGATTTTGCTCTCCTTTTTTTCTTGATGCCTGCTATCTTACTTGCCACGCCTCTTACTATCTCAGTTAGTATTTTATTTCTCCTATTGATGTCTTCTTCATCCTCTAACTCCTCCAAGGCGCTGAATTTGTTGCTTAGTTCTATCTAGAATGTCTGTCTGTGTTTCCCTAGATTTTCCAGGGATGTAATGCGTTGGTGAGGGGAACGGGGAACATTTTTAGCTTTTAGAATATGGTAATCATATATATATATCGGACCACGAGAAACCCAAAGGTTGTCTTGCAATGTCACGAATGACGTACTCCATCAAAAAACCATAAGATTTTCTCACAGAAATGTCGCTCCGCGGCTGTGCCATTTTTAGTCCTAGGCAACGTAGGCAGATGCCTAAGAAGGCCCTCTCATACAGAACGGCAATTGTTCATATCTCCAATCTCAGAAGTTGAGAGAAGCTTTTTATTGCTACCATCAACATTGAATATGCAATTAGCAAGAAACACTGTAGGTATGAATATCTATAAGATCTGCGTCAGTTCATACGAAGTGGAGCACCTTGTCTTTATTATAAGCAAATGACCTGATAACATTTCCAACATATTACATCACAATAAATATATGGAAGCTTTCATATATGGAAGCCAAGTACAAGGTAGCAAAATCATGGTGACCATCTTCAAACATGTCCTTTACTAACTGTTAAACTTTTTGGAATTGAGGATTGCCCAAATGATAAATGGCCCCACGCTTATTTAGTTCCTTACGAAATTTGTCCTCCGCGTCAGACGATTTCGTGGATCTCCTGGTGGAATGCTTCTTCCTTCTGTTATTTCTGCGTTCCATTGGTTCTACCTTGTCATTTGACCAAACATTTGGATCTTTTTCCTGTTTAATTACACACTCCTGAAATTCAACTTCGTTGTCAGGACTTTCCATAGAGCTGGAAAACTCAGCCTCCATTTTATAGATCTGCACTTCATCATTAAATTCCTGATCAACAGAACTGCTTTCTAAGCGTAAACAAGTATCTTTATCGCCAACAGAATCAACCATTTTGTCTGAGAACTTCTGACAAGATTCCTGGACCGATAAGAAACTTTTTGCAGTATCTTCGTCAGTAACTTCTTCACTTGCAACTGTGTCAAAAGATAATTCATGAGTATGCACGTGCATCTGATCTTCTAGTTTGTTACACAAAGGATTAATATCATTCAACTCCTCCTGCCTCAACGAACCAAATTGCAAAGCCGAGTTTAACCTTTCGGTGGCTTTTTTACATAAGCGAATATGACCAGGATCTGAACTACACTGTGATATGACAAACCATTTAACGGTTTTCTCAAAATATCCTTGCTTGTACAAAACAGCTGATAGACTGTTGGACAACAAATTTTCAGGATCAAGGTACAAAGACTTAGGAAAGGCGAGCAAGGTTTTTGAGAATTCACCCTGTCTGAAAAATAATAAACCTCGATCCTTAAATAGAAGAGCCATGTCCTGATAAGTCATTTGCTGACCATCGATATTGTTATACATAAGTTGATGCGAACTTAAATGCTCATCATTTTGCTCGTTGGAAGAACTAATGTTGATTTTATCACCAGTCAAAGGAGAATTATTTTCCATCTGCGCTATACACCCAAGAACATTCGAATGAATTTCAGCTAATATTTTGACATTTTCATCTAAATCCCACACTGTTGTTTCAAGAGAACTTACTTTCTTATTTGAATTACTAAGAATACCGTCGTAATAATTACGCCTGTCTTCCATAAAATGATTCAAATCGGATCTGATGCTATCCTTGAAACTAGCCCAAGAGCTTGGTTTGGATTCAGAATCTAGAGAAGAATTAACTGAAGGCGAATGTTGAAACGAATTTCCATCATAGATACGTGTATTATTATTTAAAACCAAAGCTTTCAACCAGTTATGATTTATAATTGATAGACCTTGTCTTCCAATTATTTGATTAGCTAATAATTCACGGATTATGGTGAATTTGCACTGATAAACGTGTTCCTCTATTCTGACGTACAAGAATATCTCACCGATAGCTTAAAGTATTGAACCATTTATCAAAATTATGTTCTTATTACAGGGAAACATAACTGAATCCAGTTGTAGCGTTTGCAATAATTGTAACGACATAATATTGTCAAGTGAACCAGTATCAATAATAAAAGGTAAGTCATATTGTCCTATCTACAATTTGAAATCGTGAGGAAGTTTGTCAATCCTATTAGTACAATCATCTTTTAAACGCAAAATGTCATCAATATGCAAATGCTGGACTTGATTTATCATGTTATCCTGTAAAGTGTGATTATTACTTGAATCCTGGACATTATGAATAGTTTTGGTAACATTGCCATTACAGAGAGAACTACGACTGAAATGCCCTTTCAGTCTGCAAGTATTACATAAGGAATTATACGCTTTACGATAAATCAATGTACAAATCCGAATAATCCTTAACTCTCTCAAGAACTAACTTACTTGAAACATACACAGATATGAAGTAATCGACATATAAAACAATGGTTTCTTAAAAAAAAAGACAATTCCCATGCCCCACGGGCCATAATACAATAGAATATGCTTACAAAAACAAAAGTAAGATATCTTCGTAAAATAAGACACTCTGTTCTTTAAAAAGTGTTTCGTTCCAAGCTAGGGTTAACACCCGTCCGGGATTGGTCCGGACAGTCCGAGAATCAAGGGATTTGTCCGGAGTCCGGATACGAAAGCTGAATGTCCGGGAATTCGATTTATTGTAGAATCCTAAGTTCTTTATTCCGTGATAAAGCCTTGACAGTAACATTTTATGGTATTTCCTAAATGTAATTTCTTTAATGCCACTACACGCGGGGCACCGTTCATGGTTGATTGTGAAGTGACCAGCTTTGCAAAAATTTACAGTATATTAATTATATAGGTGGGATTGTACATTTATAAAGTGTTAGACTCAGATTTGTGTGA
The DNA here is from genome assembly GCA_022664845.1 of Lepisma saccharinum. Lineage (NCBI taxonomy): Eukaryota > Metazoa > Arthropoda > Insecta > Zygentoma > Lepismatidae > Lepisma > Lepisma saccharinum. Next base: position 3,667 of record JAGDQP010058899.1, on the reverse strand, counting down.
AGAAGAAAAAGAAATCGGTATATTGTAGATCGGTATCGGTAAATCTTACACGCAGTTATGACTTGGCTTTTGTGTATAGTGTACTTCGCTCTCTGTATCTTTAGTCAATAAAAGGTAGCGTAGATAACAGCGAATGAATTTACATCTATTATGTTGTTCTCGAATACCTCATAATATTGCATGATAATACCTCCAATGTATTGCATTTAGAAATACCACAATTTATGAAGTCGCAACGTATGAGAGTTTTCATGACGTTACATGAGCTACGTTTTGTTATGTTTCCATAGAAAGACAGGTTTAATAAACAAATAATTTCGTAAAAAATATTAATTTTTGAATTTTATTCTAAAATGGGTAGCACTTCCTCATTAAAACTTAGTGGGTTTCAAAAGATTAAGATAAAAGATACTCCGATACTTTCTATTATCCAAATACTTCATTCCAAGCACTGGCCTGTGTGAAGTTGTCCCCTCAACGTTATGTGCAACTCGAAATTTTGATTGTACTGGGTAATACTCAAATGACAAAGGTAGAACCAAAGGAACGTAGAGATAACAGAAGGAGATCCAGGAAATCGTCTGACGCGGAGGACAAATTTCGTAAGGAACTAAACAAGCGTGGGGCCATTTATCTTTTGGGCAATCTTCAATTCTAAAAAGTTAACAGTTAGTAAAGGACATGTTTGAAGATGGTCACCATGATTTAGCTACCTTGTACTTGGCTTCCATATATGGAAGATTCACAAGGTAAGGGGGAGAGGATGCTACGGCGTAAGATAACCGCGAGTTAAATAATAAAAAAGGCTTGGAACGAAACACTTTTGAAAGAACAGCATGTCCTTTGTAAACAGATTCTATTGTATTATGGCCAGTGGGGCATGGAATTGTCGTTCTTTAAAAAAGAAAAAAAATGTTTTATATGTCGATTACTTCATATCTGTGTATGTTTCAAGTAAGTTAGTTCTTGAGAGAGTTAAGCATTATTCGGATTTGTACATTGATTTATTCTGTTGTAATATGTTGGAAATGTTATCAAGTTATTTGCTTATCAACGAAGGGTGCAGCAAAGGAACCTGTAAATGAGAAGAAACAGCAGAAAAACAAGCCTTGGTTTGATGAAGACTGCCTGAAACTTCATGAGGAACGGAAAAAAGCAAGACAACGATGGCTAAGTATTAAAAGCAAAGCAAATAACAACCACTACAGTAACGCAATGCCACACGCGGGTTCAGATTACAAAAAAACGAGAATATCTGACGTAGAAGATTCAGCAGATAGAGGAAAACGGCAAGACAAATAATATACGAGTCTGTACAATGAGGTAAACGCATTAAGGAAATGTTACCAGCCTAGATTCGGGATGATTAGAAATGAACGCTGAGATATTCAAGCAGATCCGACTAAAATTATTGATATCTAGCAAAATTCTTTCGACAAATTTCTTAATGTACACAACGGAGAAAAAAACGAAGGAATTTAAAAAATATACAGCGGAACCGTGGATACCCGAACCCGGCGAGTTCGAGATCGAAATGTCGGTACAGAAATTTAAAAATTTCTAATCACCAGGAATGGATAATATTCCAGCCGAATTAATTAAAGTGGGAGGAAATGCACCAATCAAGGAACTGCATAAATTGAACAGTGCTATATGAAGAAACGAGGAACTTCCAAAGGAATGGGAAACCTCAATAATAGTTCCAGTTTATAAAAAAGGCGATAAATCGGACTGTAATAATTACCGCGGAATCTCATTAC
>JAGDQP010058898.1:0-12473 GCA_022664845.1 Lepisma saccharinum | reverse complement strand
TTTTCCATATGTCAAACAAACTCTTTATGTAACCAAATGTAACAGAATGTTTAATTTGTTTAAGCAGTTTGTCTTTCCTTGTTAGAACGTGTTCATTATTTTTTTCTTGTAGTGTAAACCGTTTGAAATGAGAATAGTTAATCTGAATGCAAAACGTATTTATTTTTAAAATTAGAACTCAAATAAAACCAGGAAATATGTAATACGGATATGTCATAGTGCTTAACTCTTTTGTAGTGTTGACAATATTATGTAATAATCTTTTGGTATGTTTTTCTTTGTCTGCTTTGTGATGTGGTTGAGATTTTTTTTTTAACGTATTTTGCAATTCTCATTTTCACTGTTCTTAAAAGGTATTAATATAGCATTGCATTGCATATTTGTATTGTGTTTCATAAGAAGATATAACATTTGTCTGCTTGCAACAGTATGTACTACTTCTTCTAACCGTACATTTCAATCGTTTCAGGTCCAAAGCTAAATGTTCAAATCAAAAATGTTCAAAGTGCAAAATGTCCACAACCTTAAATGTCCAAAGTGCAAGATGTCGAAAACAAAATGTCCAAAATGCAAAACTTCCAAATGTCCTAAGTATAAAACGTCCAATAGAAAATTATCCAACCAGTAAAATGTCTAAATCCAATAATCTATAATAAAAATTATGAAAACAAAAAAGTTTGAATTCAAAAATGTTCAAATTAAAACTCAGGTGTTTTTTGTGTTCAAAAAGTTATTGAATGTACCATTTTAATCATAAGAACAACCAATTTTCCTCCGCTTGGAAGTTAGCCTTATACAATTGTGTTTACAAACCGATATCAGCTCTTTCAACCAATAATAAATAAATCACAGCCATATTCAATCCACTAGTGGATGAGGTGCATGAAGTTCTCGGTTCGATCCCGGATCGTGCCATTTTTTTATTGAACAAACACCGTGTGCGTGGGTTTTCTCAAGATGTTCCCGTTTCCTCCTACTTTCTTCATTTCACCAATTTTCCCATCATCATCCAAAATTGCCTAAAGGCCTTAAATAATTTCAAAAACAAGGTAACTAAAAGGGTTCTTACCATTTTTGACGTCGCATGCGAAGAGGGGTGAAAACATGATCACAAATACTGAAATAAGTGCCTCAGATGTTGAAAAAGCGATGGGGAAAGACTGGGAACATTGACCGTGACCAAGACAGCCGCTTTGCGCATTCACAGCCGTCATAGCTTGAGTAGTGGTGACGACAAATGGAGATGTCGAAGTAACAGTTGGGCCAGCGTTGGCTAAGCGCCGGCCCCACGAGTCTTGTTGAAAGGGGAGAAACTACTGAGGGAGAAAAACAATACTGAAGATAATAATGAAGATTTAAAGAAACTAATTAGGACATTTCGCTGCTCAGAAATTGTGTACTGAGGGATGAAATTTAGGTCATGGTTGAAGGGAAAAGAGGAAGAGGAAAAGAGTCCCACTGCTTGTCAGTATTAAGCCAGAATAATCGTATGCTGAGAAAAAAGAAAGGTTCAAGATAGGGATGAATGAAAAGGGCTCAGTTTCCTTTGCAGGACCTTCCGCTTTCGGCACAATACTTATGATGATGATTATTATGTATATCACCACTGAAGACTTCAGTATCATTTTCAAGTTTCGTCAAAATCGTATTTGTTTCAATGAAAGAAAAAATGTAATAGTTTAAGGGTCATATTTATGAATCACTTCCAAGAGGTGGTAGGCTCCCAGCAGAAATGAAATTATATACTCCTGGAAGCCACCTATCTCTGAGGAGTGATTCATAATGTCAAGTATAAGACTCCTTACCTGATGGGTATCTCCTGTCATCGTCTGTTACAAGGTCAACTCCAGCGAATAGATTCTTCATGAATTCCTCCATATTGTCACTCTCCGGAAAGCGCCCTGAAATTCCTGAAATGACGATGTCATCCATAGTGTACCATTCCGGCAACAAAAATCTCTCTAATCCTGAGTCGGTTACGAAACGAGTTGGAGACGGAGGACCATGAACCTCCATTTCTGTAAATGTCGCCGGCATTCTGTTGCCGTATCTGAAAAAAAACAAGAAAGAAAAAAGTAAGGTGGTGAGAACCAATAAGTAATTAGTGTGTTTCCTTCTTTAAAAAAGATATACAAGTAAAAACACTCTTTAAATGGTTTTAGTTTTCATTGAATTGAATTTATTTGTAGTCTTTAGGCATCTCTGGCTCAGGATAGGAGAGGATAGGAACGGTAGTGGCCAGAGCTTTACTTAAGGTGTAATTCGCCACAAGAAACAAGGAAAACCTTGGGAAAATCTCAATCGGGATAGGTGGCCGTGGGGTGCGAACTCAGTTGCTACCCATTGCCGATCCAAAGTTTAAGAGTTAAATACAAAACAACAGAACACCAATCAATAGAGCTTAGTTTGATTACTTGCCAGCTCTGTGATTTAAAAAAAAAAAAAACAGTTTTGTTTCAAGTATGTCAGTTTTCGCAACACTGCTGTACACCCGTCATGGCACACCACTGCAAGTTTCTGGTACGCGAATTGGTTTTTAAAAAGCGAAGAAAAGAATTAACATCAAAAAAAATAATTAAATCCACTTTTTCTGACAAAATTTAATTACATATTAGGAGTCCACAAGCCAAGGGATGTAAGTACCATTGACGAATAAAAGAAGTTTGAGGTAATCTTTTATAATTATATAACCCGAAATTTATGTGACACAAAACTTCCATATTCTGTACAAAGAACCTTGGACCTTAATGCGTCCATGTATAAAATATGACAATTTCGTGTCACATATATTTCGGGTTATTTATAAAAGATTACCACAAACTTTTTTTATTCGTCGATGGCACTTGTATATCTTGGCTTCTAGAGTCGATAAATACAGTATTATCACTTTGTGTCTTATATTTAAAGCTTTAACAGACGTTTTGTTCGATGGGTTTCGACCATAGCTCCCTGTATGTGTCATGATGGTGCAGAAGCAAACAAACTAAAGCTAGAAGAAAGAGATTTCAATTTCAAATTCAATTTTCTGGAGATAATTTCGATATGTTAAGAAAGAATTTCATCATTTAGCACCAGCTGATCAAAGCATTAATATCATTCTTGTGTTTTAGCAGATCATTTCACTCACTTTCTTTAAGGCTTTCAAGTCGTCTAATTCTCAAAATTAATGATCTTTAATATAGAAGAGAAAAAATAATGGTCCCAGTAAGGATCCCTGATGAACACCAGAGTTAATATTACTGACGTTAGAGGTAGGCTCTTTCATTACAAGTTTGAAATTACGATTTTGTAAAGGATTTAACAAATGCAAAATGAAACCGTACGAAAATCCATTGCGATAACGCTTGCCATATATGTATATACGCACATGCTAAAATTCATTGGATACGTTTCTAGTATAGTTTGGGTTACATTTTAACACGGTAAATTGCAGGATCTTGACTTGATATCGATTCTACAAACCACACCATTCGATACATCAATTCTGAACAACTTAGACCCGACAATATTCTACAGGAACATCCCATCGTTGGAGGGTACATATGTTCGCTGAAGGGGGTGTAAACCGTCACCAAGCAGTGCAATGTTACCGTCACCAGTCAATGGCGTGTTTAGGAGGACTAGTGGATTAAATCCATGCCATGTGAATACATCCTACAAACAGTATAGAATCATTATTAATAATTCTGATATCAAATATTATTGATAATACCAGAATACCAGAATAATAAATATTTCTTATAATACTGTATAACAGAATAATCACTACTCGTAATTATTGGAACTATTTTTGTCGCGGAAGTTGACTTATTATGCACTGACTGAGGTACAGTATATAAGGCGTTGTAACAGCATGTACTTATTTTCTCTGTCGAAGGGTTAGGAGCTCTAATACAAGGGTTGATTGTGTGCTATTGTAGTTTCACGCTATTTCTTACCGTTTTAAAAATGATTTTTATCCATTTGCACTATTCTTGAGCAGTGAATAATTAGTTTGTCACGTGAATTATGAATATGAAAATCTGGTTTGGAAAGCAATTACCGTAAGAAATAATCCTTTCGCTACTAAGACGTCGTCTCTGCTTACCGTCCATACAATTCATTATATCTTATTAAGGCGTCGCATATGAACCTTAGATATACTGTATAACATATCTTAGGCTAAGAAGAAGGGTCAATATGCCCCATTTTCTCTTCTACCTGCTGTAAAACGAAAACAAACATTCTTCCTACAGCTGAGATCTACAATAAATACTTTCTGAACCGGGTAATACCGTCCTGAATGACAACTCCAGTCAGTGACCGCATGATGTCATGAACATCAAATATGGACACACCATAGATGTGTACATGGATTTTGTAGTTCACAGATCAACAAAGGAGGAAGGTGACAAAATGTGTTTTCGCTGTGCCTGAAACAATAATAAATGTTAAATAAATATGTAAATTTAGCAATACTTGAAACTCATGTATGTTCATGGCAGCAGGAACCAAGTAGGTGCGTTAACTTTCACCAAAAAATCTAAGTTTCTATTTGCAGTAAAATCCTTGAGACTTGCCTACATAAAATAATTTCATGTGTGCGTTTCTGAAGAAGGAAGTCATTTTCGTACAAGACGGGAAGGGAGTGCCAGATTTCCTTTACGACTTCAGGCATGCGCACAGCGTTTAGTTGTATTTGAAAGTGAACTTAATTTTTAAAGAAATAATAATGTATTGTCAGAAATTGAAAAACTCAGGGTCTTTCAATTTTCATTTATTCCGAAATTGCACGCTTAGAGTTAGTGCTATATCTTGGCATTTCTATGAAGGTATAAAATGAATCTTTAACAAGTAGAGGACTGGGATGGCTCAGTGGTAGAGTGCTCACTTCTGGTGCTTGGAGTCCTCGGCTCGATCCCAGCACATGCCATGTGAACTTTGTAGTGTACAAACACCGTGTGTGTGTGTAAGTTTTCTCGAGTTTCTCTCGTTTCCTCGAACACTAATTCTCCCATCATGATCCATACGGCCTGAACTACAGTTACCTAAAGGCCTTAAATAAAATTCACATTTAACGCTGATACCGCCCATATAATTAATTTTATCTTATCAAATTTAACGAGTACATAAATATCCAATATAATATTTCTGAAATGAATTACAAAGTATAAGCCGAAAAATCTGCACTTAATTAAAAATTGAATGGACGCATACAAAAAATTATAATACTGTTTTGAAAGCGTAATTTTCTTTTTCAAAAAGAAAACAATTCCTACTGGAAAGTAAACAAACAATTTGTTTATGCATGACTAAACAGAAAATCATGGGGCGCGCTGTCATGTAGTTTTGTTATGAATTCAAACGGTACGCCTTATGCTTTTATTTTTAGTCATGCATAAACAAAGTAATTTCTTACTTTTTAGTACTATTTTTTATATACAGAAAAGTATGTTTTTATTATTTTTTTCGAGCCATTTTGGTCTTCGAATACTTTTCCTTGTCCTGATATTTTGTCACCCAAATCCTAAGGGTTCTGCGACTGGTCAAACTGAACATCGTTGCGGGCTAGTATTTAATTTAGGATAAAGAAGATCTTACTAAAAAAATAATATATGCTTTTAAAATATATAAATATATAGAAATAAATAAAAGTAACAAAGTATTGTGACCCGATTTACGTCACTGTGCAAAATTTCATCATTGTATGACGTCGGAAAATGAGTTAAATTAACGTTGGAAGATTTGAGGACACCACGAACCACTGTGAAGTAAAGAAAAGAAATAAATTTAAAAAAAAAAACTTTCTAAAGGCATACTTTACTTAAACAATTCCTACTAAAAAGTAAAAAAAAAAAATTCGTTTGTGCATAACTAAAAGAAAAGCATGGGGTGCACTCTCATATACAATCACTTTATAAATTCTTCAATTGGCGCACCCCATGCTTCTGTTTTAGTCATGCATAAACATTTTTTTTTTACTTTTTAGTAGGCTACAAATTATTTAAGAAATGTATGTTTTTAAGATTTTTTTTATTACTATTTTTTCGAGTTATTTCTTTGTTCGGATACTTCTTCTCAAGCTAAATGTTTTCTGACTTAAATCCTAAAATGTTCTGCAACTAGTCAAACACAACATCGTTGCAAGCTAGTATTTACTTTAGGATAAAGAAGTCCATATTAAAAAATATTAAAATATGCTTTTAAAACATAGAAATATATGAAAGTAACAATGAAATATTGTATTGTCACCAAACTTACGTCGCTATGCAAAATTTCATCATTCTATGACATCGGGAAATGAGTTAAATTAACATTCCAAGATTTGAGGACACCACGAGCCATTGTGAACTAAACAAAAGAATGTAAAAAAAAATAGTTATTCTCCGGCTATATGCAAGATCTTGTGGTTTTCTCCAAGTTTACGAAATTGTAAGTGTTCAAATCTTTGCGCGCATCCATTCGATTTATGGTCGCTCTTCTCCAATACTTAGATTTTACTTCACACCTGAAATTTGATAGAAACTCAAAATGCGTGCTTGAATAAAAGAGTAGTTTGATAAAATAAACCAGGAAACTTTCACAGTTCATAAAAGACATATTTTACGCTTTAAGATGGCGGTTTTCAGGTGAAATAACTAATAATATGGTCATTGTGTACTTTCACTTTGTAAAAATGATTATAACGTTTTTACGAGTGTAACACTGTTTATCGCTATAGCAGATTCCTCGTAAAAAACAGTGCTATCACCGTAAAGGGTTTTAACGGTGCTCTCACCGTAGTGATAAACAATGATATCACCGTTTCTTCTATACCCGTTCTCCTAGTTATTTGAGTGTATAAAAAGGACCGGTTTTTTTTTTCTAGAATGTACTAATTTTAATTTGTCACGCATATTTAATATTATCTTGAATATTTCTACCGTATCGTATGTTTATGCGATGTTCATTACAGTGTCTTTTGTGTAATAGAGTTACCCTACAAATTCTTTAGACATCTACAATTTCCTTTAAAAAAATTCCACCGAAACTCAATCAAATTTAGAGCGAGTTTCCAAAAATATAGAAATTTGCAGTTTATTCGAGCTGAAATTCATAAGACGTCTAAAAACTAATTCAAGCCTATTTGAAAATTTTGAGTTATCGAAGAAAATGTAAATTTCTTTCAGACTAAGAAGCAAAGAAATACAACTGTCCGAGCCCGATTGGGACCCAACTTGGTGTTATTAGTTACCGATCTGCTCTAGCTCAGCTCGTAAGAGGTTGGTTCCACATTCGGGAGGTCCTTCATTCGATACCAGCGTCCGACCATTCCAGCTGACGTTTTTGCAGAGTTTCTCCTCAGTCACACCAGATAAATGCCGGGATAGTACCATCAACTCTTATGTCCTTGCCAACTCCTTCTCGCATCCTTTCCCTAACCTATCCCGGCCTGAGCTATAGATGCCTAAAGGCCAAAATTAAGTAAGTAAATACATTCTGTTATCACTTATCAATTACACGAATCAATCAATCTATCTCTCCATCAATTTAGCTTTAAATTTATGAATGCTTAAAATGTCTGAATCCCCTTGAAGAATATATATATATGAATGTGTGTGTTTCTACAAAGGGTCTCACAGACCGGGCGACTTGTAGTATGACATACTGCAAGGAACAGGGAGTAAGGCAACTCCATTTTGCAGGACGAAACGTACGTCAGAAAGGCCATGCAGCTATCTCTCAGGCTCCTGCGCATCACAGAGCTAATGAATGCTGTATGCCTTTATCCTACACACCTTTCGATAAGCAGCACTGTAACCTTAACACGACACGAAATTACAGATATGTTTCAGGAACGTTGCAATGTCCCATTTACGTTTCAGAAAATCAGGTTTGAGTGCAGATCTCCCGGAAAAGCAAATCTAAGATTGACAACATTCTCAAGATTTCAAATAGGCATAAGAGACATTGCTTTTGCAACGCTCCCATCAACTCTTGCGCCAGTGATACGAATCACAAAGGTTGCCATATTTGATGAATAATTAGTTGTAGCTTACACGTAAACATTCAGATGTTAAAAATTCAGATCATAACCAAACTTTGGTATATTAATCTAGCAAAACGCGTATTTTGTTTTTAAAACGAGTCATCCAATAGGAAGGGCGTAAATGGTAATAATTAGTAAGATTTAACGTGCGGAGTGTATAGGAAGAATTACTATGGCTATGCCCTACAGAGTCCTCGTGAAGTATACTCCATGAGCAAGTGGCTACTGAACCTTGTCGGTTCGCCGCTCGATATGGCGGCATGATCGTTGTTCGAAGGAGTCGCAGGCTGATCAGCAAGACATCTGTTTCTGCGAAATAGTGGATGGCGTCTTTCGGACCATTGAAGGCTAGATCGGAATAGTCGCTGAGATGAACTGATGTCGGACATGTGCACTGAGCGACGACGGCTGGCCCCATCGACCTGTCTTCGAAATTACACCGTTTCTGGAGTCGGAACGTCGGCTGCTAAATTGGTACTCCCAACGTACTCACGTCCTTATGGCACCAGCGCGCGGCCCGATGTCTTTCCTACTATCCGTGATCACATGTCTTGAAGATTACAACTTCGTAACGGTTTGTAGATTATAAGATATACGCGTAGGACAGTGGTTAAGGCGACAGAGTGTTAAAGCAGATCACGTTACAGGTTCGAATCCAGCCGCAGCCAAATGTACTAATTAAAAGCCTTTAAGGAGCAAGATATATGTAGGGCCCTGATAGATATTTGAGATGATATATTTCATGTAACGAATTTCAGATAGGATTAGATTCAAAGGTTAAGATGAATTATCAATTAGTTTTGTTCATAAGACATTATTTTACTTTGTTTGAAAACAACAATCTTTGGTTATTTTGTTCATGGATTAAGAATATAATTCGATGTCTTGAATATGTGTGATTTTACTTGAGACATTGAAAATGAACGCAAATGATAAAATGTTCAAAAAGTAAAACGTTCTATATGAAAGTCTATATTTGTGTTACGATCTATCTAAGAATTCGTAATTGAGAAATACAATTAAAATGATATATGAAGATATGTGGAATTCAAATGGTAGCATATGTAAATTACTTATGGTAATCAAAGATGAGTGCTATCTTGATTGAGGAATATATTAAGACATCGTCAGTGAGTTCAAATAAATCTTGATACAAACATATCTTCATAAATGCAATATTGTGGTTTTCTTCAATTATGCTTGAATGCTTGGTAATTTTAGTCAGATATATTGAAGGATGAACTTTAGATACTCCACCAACAAACGGCTATCTCACAGTTTTAAGTTCCCATAAGGAAACACTTGGAATTGCCATTCTTTCATTGTGTACGGATAGTAAACCAATGAACTAATTAAATAAATACAATTATAAAAAAATGACAGGCCCTTAGTAATTAAATTAGATTACCAAAACAGAAAAAAGAACAATCTATTCAATACAGTGACTCACATGTCCTGAGGTAGTGTGACCTACACGCGCGGCTTTCGACAAGAAACAAAAAAAAATCTGCTACCTCCATTCATCTTGACGTTTACATGTCGTGGATTCCACATGTTGTACGCACGTTATTTCTAGAAAGTTTTTAAGTGTGCAAGATTGACTTTTGTGATTTTTATTTTTTTTATTTGTTCTTTCCTTGGCAGAGTATCAAATAGCCTCTAGGGCAAAGAACCAGCTTAGAACCTGGCAACGGTGAGTGACTTGAATGAACGCCATTTTAGTTACGTAACCTCAACCTTCACTGTTTGGAAGAAGGTGAAAACTTGCAGAGGAACGGTTACTCAAGCCACTTCATTAAGCTATTAGATACAACCGGATCTGCAATCTGCAGTCAAACATAACTGGAATCACTTCATTTTGTTAACCAATCTCCGTGTAGCTTGCAAACAGGAAGGGTCCTGAGGATTCTTCTGTAAATTGAGGAAAAGGTGTACTTTCAAGTATGATCCTAATTTTCCATTACCATATTCCCCGTTAAGGAATAGAAACATTCATCAGAGTTTGGTTCCCAGTAGAAATCTGTTTCCTTATGAGATTCACATAACAATATTTCTGATGTCGTCCATCTTGTGTGTTTACAGTCTTGTAAATTCAACGCTGTTTACAATATCACTAATCATTGAAAAATCCAAATGCTTTATGTTCCTATAACTGGGTACGACCTATTTTATCACTTTTTCATTGTAAAGTGTGCTTACTCTGCAATTTTATTTTATTCGTGTCGTATCAAAGAAGGATGTATGTATGTGCTATATCATATTTACATTTTTTTAGGCAAATCGCTAATTCCTATATGAACTATTGAATATAAGACTTCTTGCAATTAGCCCTTGTGGTCCAGGCGGTAACGTCACGCACTTTGGATCGGCAATAGGTAGGCGTGTGGATTCGAACTCCACGCCCGACTATGATGAGTGGTTTCCGCTCAGTTTCACCAGGCGCTGGCTGCTACCTTTCACATTCTCTACAGTTCCCTATCACGGTCTGAGTCAAAGATGTCTAAAGGCCATAAATGAATTCAACTCAATGAAACTTTTTGCATATCTAAAATAAATCATGGACTGCGAAAGCTGTTATTTTAAAGTATGTTTTGTTTTCTTGCTTTGTACGATATTGCATATTTTTATATATTGAAGACATATTTTTCTTTAAAACCTGTTATTTCTCATCTAAATGTAATGATTGCGGAACATTTTTATTTTGCATAACCTGTTTTTATCGCTCCACATTGTAGTTCGCTTGTCGAAAGAATAATATAGTTCCACACAGAAAAATATGTTTGATCAAAATAACCAAACAGCATCAACAAAACGATTTAAAACGATTGGTATTAAGTTTATTTTGAAAATTATCTTCATTTTCATGGTAGGTCTCTAAAGTCATGGCAGATGGCTCCTTGTTTACTGCACTAGATTGATAATCGAGTAATCTATGTTAAACTTTAGTTACACGGAAGACTTTAGTATGTTATTTATATTGTCAGTTAAAGTTTAAGTTAGAATTATTTAGTCTCAGAAACTTTGAATCTATAGAATGAATGAAATGAATTTATTTATGACCAGTTATCTCAGGCTAAGGTCGGGATAGGGTATAGGAGAGAGGATGTTGGAAGGTTTTTGCCTGGAATGACTGAGGTAATATCCTGAAGATACTGTGTAAAGATAGATGGCTGTTGGGATCGTTCGTAGGACCTTCCGATTGCGGAATCTTTAGCGAAGTGTATTAGAAACAATTTCTGTTCATGAGACTCAAGAAGTGTACGTTGTTAAAACAAAATATTTGGTTGATACTTATAGATAGTTGGGAACGACCACATAGTAATTTTAGACTGACGCAAAAGTGAATCAAGCTTCCTTTTACAAGTGTGACAACATATGCAAGCTTAACAAATCAAGTCAAAAATGGTTAAACCTGGTTGATTCAAGCACTCTAGTTTACAAAAATTTAGGTTAAAATAGCCTTGACAGTACAAGAAATAAAAACATAATGTAGGTATATTTATTTAAAAAAGAAAGTTCCCCTGGGTGGGAATCGATCCGAGGACTCACAACACCACTAATCCGATGCTGTGGTCGCCAGAACAAGGAATAACACACCGTAGTTGGCTTGCCAAGCCTTATTTATACTAACACGGAGACCGTGAACGAGTTTATATTGTAAAGTACCCGGAGAGAGAGAGATGCTATCCACCAGATGCTGCTGATGTAGACCCAGGAGATTATTACTGCAATATACCTTATATCTGCCTCGGCGTCTTGGGTGTGGGATTATCCGACGCGGTGCTGAAAGGCAGTTATTTATTAGTGAAAGGAAGAAAATAGAAACTCAAGATGGAGTAGGTTTTGGATAACTCCTACCTGCCTACTGAAGACGAGCCGGAGCCAGGAATGTAGCATCTACCTGCGAACTGGAGACGAGCCGATGCTGGGAATAGGTTCAGGACTCCTACCTGCCTACTGAAAACGAGCAGGAGTTGAAGTAGTATTTACCTGCCTACTGAAGACGAGCCTACACCGGGAATAGATTGGAAACCCCTACCTGCCTACTGAAGACGAGCCAACGCTAGGAACAGATTAAAGAACTCCGCCTGCCTACTGAAAATGAGCTGAAGTTGGAGAATAAGGTGTAAGGCAAATGTTGATAAAGCAAGGTTAAAAGGTATGAAGCAGTTAAGTAGAGAACTTAAGGTAATAGTGATTTGTTAGCGGACTGCTGTCCGAAGAAGAAAACATCAAGCAATAGAGCTAGGTGTGATTCGGGCCTTAGCTCGAAGAGTTCTGATTCAGAAAAGAAAGAAAGAAATGTTTTGTCTGTCAGGGCCCCCGGAAAGTCGCGTCCTGAGGAGTGACCGCTCTCCAACTTCTACTTCGCATGCACATGCAACTAAATCATCTGTCGCGGGTGTGGATGCTACGATTTCTGTCTTTCGGAGACATTTACCGCGAATCGGAATGTGTAAAAGAG
>JAGDQP010058897.1:0-12473 GCA_022664845.1 Lepisma saccharinum | reverse complement strand
TCTATTATTAAAATTTATACTAATCGTAACGATAATTGTGCTACGGTAACGATACTCTTGTGCTAAGTTGCATACATCTGATATTGTGTTATAGTTGTGATCCCTAAACAATTATTGCTAAATTTTACATTGCTGGGAAAATCGTGTTTTTTTCTCATTCAACAATATCTCTTCATGATCTACAAGTTTCACAATGTCTTTGTTGCTGTTGAATAATACTGAATGGTTGTTGGATGCGCATGTGCAGAAAATGAATGAATTATAGTTACTAGAACTATACTGTTACGTGGGACATTGTGTGTTTGGAATCCATCTTTGTTTGAATCGAGAGAAATTATAAGATTGTGTGAGAAGTAGTTAACGATGACTAGGAAAAGTGAATATCTTAGGGGATTTACATCCTTACTTGAATATTTTGAAGTGTAAAATATAGCATGTTTTTTTATGAATGGCCCACCAGATGAGGCATATGAGCACAATGTATACATCACTTACGAACGATGATCTTGAATGGTCACCACAACAATACAATATACAGTATCATTAAAATAATATGGCTGGAGTACCCATAAAATCCCATTTATTTATTTGTACACCTTCAACAGAGATGTACATCTCCAGTTATAATTGTCATAGTTGAAATTGAATTAAAATTTGTCATAGTTGAAATTGGGACAGCGACACTATGAGTTGAAAATGCAATACCAGTATCGTTAATTGTGTATTGTCATGATTATAATACACTACTGTGAACAATTTTTTATGGTAAAATTTCTGTTTGAAGCTAAATTAGGAAGATGTATCTGGCATTATAGTTCATTTTACAACGATGTATAGTTGAATGACCAATGGGACAATTATGTATGACCATACTATATAGTTACGATAACTATATATACTCGTATTGTTAGAAATTGACCTAGGGTACCATACAGTATTGTCGTGGTAACTATACTAAATATAAAAAATTACCTCAAACATTTTTTAATTCGTCAATGTCACTTGTAATCCTTGGCTTCTGGAGGCAACATATAGAATAATCCAAGCTGATGAGTGTAATTGGTCTCCAAGCAAAAGACTTGAGTTCCATTCAAGAAGCAATTCTTCTGCGCAACTTATTTCACGCTTGTTAGAAATATTGAGCTCGTATAGAGAAAATGAAGGCATCTAGTCTTACGTAATTGTTCTGAATTCTTTGATCAACTATATTTTCACCATTAGAAAAATGTTTATCACTTTCCTTGGTTCAAATGTCTAGGAATATTATAGAGATCAATCAGGTGATGTGACTGCAACACTAAGAATAATATTTTATTATGGAATATGTTTTACCAAGTGGCTCAGGTAGTAGGAGGTTCTTGGTTCAAATGCAGTGGCTGGACAGTTCAACTGAAGTTCTTTCAGAGCTTTCCTCAGTCACACCAAGCCAATTTCTGGATAGTACCTTCCAATTTGAGCTTGGCTGACTTCTTTCCGTCATGCCTATACCGGTCTGAGCTAAAGACCATAAATTATATTCTCTCTGTCTCTCTCTCTCTGTGTCTCTGTCTCTCTCTCTCTCTCTCTCTCTCTCTCTCTATCGAGTGGACGTGGCTCGGTAATAGAGTGTTGGCTTAGTATTCGGGATGTCTTGGATCCATCCCAGCTGCCGACCATCGCGACGAAGATTTTTCCTTTCCGAAATTTTTATTTCCTTTTATTTTTTCCTGGTAACAACAATCTCCATTTTTTTGCTCCCTGTTCTTCTTGTGTTAGAATTTCGTGGAACCTCCATTTTCTTGTCCTCCATCCAAGAACCGATCCATAAGCTTGTGTCTTTTTCAATAATCAATCATTCTTCAATTCTGTCCTTTCACGGATACATTTTTCGTACGTCATTCATTGTCAATGTATGTGTAAGTTCGTATTTTCCCTTGTCCCTTGTCTCCGATTGTGTAATGTTTCCTGTGTTATCCCTCATCCTGTCCCCTCTTTTTTTCTCTTTTTAAGAAATCAACTTTCGTCTTCCTTTTTTATATTTCCTCTTCTTTCGTTTTTTTTCTCCTTTTCTTTGCCAGCTCACTTGGTACGAGCAACGACATATAAAAGGAATAATTCTTTCGTTACACATCCGATTTCTATTCTTCAAAGTCTGTTCCTCGTTCTTTTGTCCAAAAGACTATTCGTACCTCATCTGAAAGTCAGTATTGAAACGGAGACTTTCACAATCCATCACTCCGTGCCCCCGTCAATCATCTCGCTTCTTGGATGCTTTATTCTCCTTCCTATGCTGTTGGATGCTGGCTGTTACTCTTCCACTTTTCCATGCCTGCTTTAAATCTTCCTGCTCTCAGCCATTGGAGATGAAATTACTGTCAACAGCCTTACCTAGAAAACGATATTGCCAACTCATGCTATTTGGTACTGAATCCAGTATTCCTGTTAAAACTAAATTGTTTATGTTACGGAGGGTACGGTTCCATCTATGGCTAACCTTTGTCGAAAAAGAAAAAACAGTGAAGCAATACAAACGTGTATTTAGAAATGATAAAAAGCACAAGAAAGTCGAAAGTAAAATCTTTAATCACTCCCTTTATCTCGCTAGGGAAATACAATAAGAACAAAGATTTTAGTTGCTATTGTAAGAGAAAGCGTTTAGTAAAAAATATACAGTATATTGTAAATTTGTCCCTTGCGGTGACAAAACCTGTAATTTTGTTACTCACGCACTGCAACACTAAAAGTGTACTTATTGTGTACGTTTGGTAATGCTTTCTGTTGTTAACGTTAAACAGATGGAACCTAATAATTACATGTAGAGCACTCAAATATGATGGATAAAATACAAGGTTTTGGATGAAAAGACCGGGGTTTAGTTAACTTTCTATTGGGGTTTCAAGAATGGACCCTACTAAGAATAGACAGACGTTGACGGAAATAACACTCATGCATTCATACAAACTAACTACTAAAAGTAGAACACTGAATGACGAACGTCTTATATCAGAATGTAAGACGTGATGTAGAAGAGAACCCAAAATCTTATACCTCAGTTCCTGCGGAAAAGAACCAAACTTCTCAGCTGCGTTGATTATGACTTTACTTATACAACAACCGTATAAGAAAAATTACAATTCTCCCCCTCAGTCTGCCCGTTGTATAAAGTCAGATCGTTGTACCAATTCCCATCAAAATTTGTGTGGTGTCCTCAAAACTGAGCACAGGAAGTCCGTAGGACGTGTCTGGTCCCATATTGGGGACATTTTAAATCCTGATAAATTCATTTTCTCTTAAGTAATACCTTTATACGTACAATTCAACAACCTCTCCGGTGGCATTGTTATAAATTTGGGCAAAAGAAATGTCGACTTCAGAAGCCGAAGGATACAAGTGACATTTACGATTTAAAAAAAACTGTAATCTTTTATATATAACCCGACACATACGTGACACAAAATTGTCATATACTGTAGATGAGCACATTAAAAACTAAGGTTTCTTTGCTCAACACATGACAATTTTCTTTCACATATATTTCGGGTTATATATAAAAGATTATATCGACCATTTTTTTCCAATCGTCAGTGTTACTTGTATCCCTTTGATTCTAGACTCCTCATTTACAAGAAGTGTAGAGAGTTGATGAAATCTTTCTGAAGTTGTACAATTTAATGGATGCTCTTTTTTTGTTGTTTCTAACAGCTGAGTGTTAAAAGAAAAACAATTCGCTTTACAGTTTTTATGTTATGTTGTTATTTTACAGCAAATAATTTCATCTCATAGGTCTACTAATTAGCAAAGCTGGTAGGTAATTAGAACTACTCAAATTAACCATACCATTTCACTTAGAGCTAAGTTCTGATTGGCTAATTAACATTTCCCTCTCTTAGTCACAAGCAACAAACCCGCTCACACTATGGGCAATTATGGGTTGACCACAGAAGTAATTAATTATAAAGAAAACGAATATAACAACTCGCTTCCAGGTTATGGTTATAATATTACAGGACAATATTTTCCCCACCAAAATCTTTCCTGAAAGCCAGACTTAGGTCAGAATTCCTCTCTTTATTCAGTTTTCATCGTTAAGGCTTATTCTCTCAAATATGACGTGTTGTCAAAATGTTCAAATTTAATCGCGTTGCTAAATTTAATTTTGAAGCCTGCAGTTTACGAATTACACGTGATCTGTAGTTCATTGAATTTGAATTTTTAATTATGGCCTTTAAGCATCTCAGATCCCATCCGGGATAGAGTGGAGAGGAGGATGTTGGAAGGTAGTCGGGGAGGGACTGGTTTGTAGGTACCATAACAGCATTCTGTCTGGTATGACTGAGGTAAAACATTAAAAAAACTCAGTCTGGTGGCCACTGGGAGCGTTCCCACGACCTTACAATTGTTAAGCCAATCCTCTCCTAACTGAGCTACGGCCGTTTGGCATTTGTAATCCATTGAGAATCAGTACTTAAAATACAGCATGCGACTTAATAATGTTCTGTTTTAGATCTGAGTAGTTCTGAGTAAATAGTGGTAATAATGATTGAATTAGAATTTGAATTGTACAATATCTCCTCTTTAATTTTTAGTAAAATTAGTAAAAATAATATATCTGTTACAGAAGTCAATGCACAGAAGTCTTCACAATCCACGCACATCCAGCCCCCGGAGTTCAGGTTGTAGCGTCACGAACTTTGGTTTTGCAATGGGTTCGAACCCTGCAGCCGACCATCCTGACTGTGGTTTTCCAGAGTATTCGCAAGTTCTATTAGGAAATGTCGGAATGGTAACTTAAGAAGAGCCCTGGCGGATAGTTTTTCCATCCTCTACATACCAACATTCTGACATGAATCAAATATTCCAAAAGGCCATAAATAGAAGTAAATTTAATTAACTATGATTTGCCTATTCATCCCATTTCTTAAAGTTGGTCAAATGTATGAAGTCACTGAATACATTGTTACATGTTCAAAATGACTATATTTACTGATGTATTCACTACTGTATGAAAAATATGTTATCGAGTTCAGCAGATTGGGTCTCAATCATTCCAGAGTGTTGACTTCATCACCAGTAGCTCACCTCTGGCGCTTGGGATCGTCTGTTCAAACCCTACTCGTACCAATGGTGCCATGTGGTTTTCGTGGTGGACAAACAAAGTGTGCGTGGGTTTTCTCGGGGTTCTCCCACTTTTTCATTCCAAAAATCACCCCACCATCATCAATCCAGGATAAGCCAAAGTTGCCTAAAGATCGTAAAACTTAAACTAAAAAATTGTCACCAGTAAAATTTAAGTTTCTACACGTTTAGAAGTTTGCAATACTTCGGACTACTATCTTCTGAAAAGCTTACAATGAATTATGTATCATCATCATATTGAGCCGCTTTCTGTCCACTGCTGCATGATGGCCTCCCCTTCTCATTCCACATATCTCCGTCTGCTGCTATCCTCACCCATGTAGCTCCTAAAAAAAATGCTTTATTTCATCTACCCATCTTGCATTTGGACGTCGTCTTGGTCGTTTCTTTTCTCTAGGGATCCAATGAAGTACTTGTCATCCATCTTCCATCTGTTCATCTAGCTATGTGACCGGCCTATCTCCACTTCATCTTCTTCGCAGTCTTGATTACATCCTCTATCTTTGTTTGTGCGCGAATTCGTTCATTTGTCTTCATGTCCCTCCTAGTTATTCCTACCATACATATCTCCATTGCTCTTTGTGTGACTTAATTTTTTAGTTGTTTGCGTTGTTCGAGTTTTTGAGCCCAAGTTTCACAACCGTACATCATCACAGGTAAGACACATTATTTATTTCATCAGTCAACTTGGCACTCGATGTTTTGAGCTGACCTTTATAAACATACTCATCAACTATGCCTATTTTATCTCCGTTAATCTTTATGTCCTTTGCAGCATGTTGATTGTACAATACTTTTGTTTTATTTAAATTAATTTTAAGATCAATTTTCGAACTCTCATTACACAGTTATTCCATTCTGGTTTGTAGTTCTTCTGCACTTGAAGCAAACAGGACTATATCATCAGCGAACCGTAGGTGATGAAGATATTCGCCATTAATTTTAATTCCAACTTCATCCCAGTTTAAATTCTGGAACACTCTCTCCAGGACCGCACAAAACAGTTTTGGAGAAATTGAATCTCCTTGCCTTACCCCTTTTCCAACTTAAAATTTTTCACTGTCTTGATGCAGCCTAATGATAGAAGTAGCAGTCGAGTAAATGTTTCGCAGTAACTTGATGTATGCACTTTCGATGCCTTGATGTTCAAGTGATTTAAGTACTGCTGACAAGGAGACCGAATCGAAAGCCTTTTCAAAATCTATGAATCCCAAACATAGTGGAAGTTCATATTCATTAGTCCTTTCTATAACTTCATTCAATGTTTGTATGTGGTC
Organism: Lepisma saccharinum; assembly: GCA_022664845.1. Taxonomy (NCBI): domain Eukaryota; kingdom Metazoa; phylum Arthropoda; class Insecta; order Zygentoma; family Lepismatidae; genus Lepisma; species Lepisma saccharinum. The sequence goes on along the minus strand of JAGDQP010058897.1, from coordinate 6,081 downwards.
CATTGTGCGAAATCCACGACGAAATCCGGCTTGTTCCCTTCCCTGATTAAAATCTAAGTCTCGTTCAATACGATTCAAAATAACTTTGGTGAACATTTTGTATAGAACTGACAGTAAACTAATTGGTCTGTAGTTTTCGACGCGTTCTTTGTCCCCTTTCTTGCATAACAAAATTATAACGGCATTGTTCCAACTTGAGGGTATTTCTCTCTTCCTCAGGCACATTGAGAATAATTTCACAAGTTCCTCTTTCAAGTTTTCACCTCCCCATTTAAAAATCTCTGCTATGAGTCCATCTGCTTCTGGCGATTTTCCGTTCTTCATCCCTCGAAGTACTTTATCCACTTCTTATTTCATTACGTCAGACTTCTACATCATTTTCGTCTCAATCATCATTCACTAGTTCTTCTTCGGAGTAGTACAATTTTCTGTAGAAATTTTCAAATATTTTTATAATTTCCTCATTTCGTGTTACGGTCCTGTCTGGTCTCTTAACTGCAATCATTTGCTTTTTCCCGATTATGAGCTGTTGTTTGGTTTTCTTCAGGCTCTTGTTCTCCTCGATTGCATTTCTAACAAGATTTTCGTTATATCTTCGTACATCCTCTCTTATTCACTTCCTTACTGTTTTATTTAGTTCTATGTACTCGATCCTCTTTATATAACTTTCCTCCTCTTTCATTTCTCTTCTATTCTTCATCAAGCGTTTAGTTTCTTCTGAGATTTTGCTATCTTTTGCCGTTTTGATGCCTGCTATTTCCTCGGCTGTTTCTCTTATCTCAGTATTTTATTTCTGCTATTGATGTCTTCGTCATCCTCTAACTCTTCCAAAGCGCTGAATCTGTTTCTTAGTTCTATCCAGAATGTCTGTCTGTGTTTTCCTATATTTTCCAGATCTAAAAGTGGCGGTTTTTCTCTGATAAGCTTCTTCCTTTCAAGTCTAGTATTTAGTTTCAGCTTACATCTCACCATCCTATGATCACTCGAGATTTTGAAATTGTTCAAAACAGACACGTCTTCCAGAATTTCCCTGTTATTCGATAAAACGTAGTCTATTTCGTTTGCAGTCCAATTTGAGCCTTTCCATGTCGACTTCCTCTGGGGCGGTTTCTTGAAAAAATGTATTAGAAATGAACAGTCTGTTGGCTTCTGAGAATTCCACTAACTTCTCTCCTCTCTTGTTTCTTTTGCCAAATCCAAAGTTTCCCACTTTCGTGTCATTGATCTTCTTAGTTCCTACTTTCGCATTGAAGTTTCCCATTACAATTTTGTAATGCGATTTGCTACTATCCAAAATCTTCTGCATCTCCTCGTAGATTTGTTCCTCCGGATGTAATGTTGTGGGAGCATACACTTGTATAATTTCCATACTGTATCTCTTGCTTATCTTTACTACTACTCGTGCGATTCTATCTAAAATTCCTTCAATTTCTGTGATCCGTGACTATATTAATTATAAAGTCAGCGCCTGTCAGTTTGCCATTTTCTGACGCTTTGAAATGCAACGCGTGTCCTGACGGTAACTGCAACTGTTCTTCATATTTTCTCCACACTGCTGATAATCCTATGATGTCCCACTTAATCCTTGTTCATTCTACAATTCTTCTAATTTGTCCTTTCCTGCAAGTGACTGACAGTTGAGAGTCGTCACGTATAGGTCCGTTCGAGTTGTCGTGTCGGTATCCTGGCAAACTACCGTCCAAACCCGAACATTTTGACCTTCTGACTTACTGCAGGACTGACCGCTGCCGTTGCCAGCAGCATAACGTCGTCCTGGCAATGAGGTCTTCCGAGGCTGTTCCGTTACTTTTACCATCATGTGCAAAGAAAGAAGAGGTGCAGACATTTGACTCACCACGCTGTCTGCTAAAGCGGGTTGGTGAGCAGCCTATCCATGTTCGTTCGCCAAGCAGTTGCGTGGGTATTAACAGGCCTCACGACGTGAACGTATGGATTGGACATTAGGCATCTACCCCGGTCTATTCCCCTATGCCTAGCAAGAGGAATTAAGGGGTCTCCTCCCAGTTAGTGGCAGAAACCTTTTTGGGCGACAGTACCGGTGTGCCGGCCCAGTGTGTGTGTGAGAGAGAGAGAAAGAGATTTACACTAATCTTTTAGGTGTAAAAATAAATGTAAGCTGTATCTACTAATTCAAGTGGATTCGCAATTTGGTCCCTCCCCCGTAGTTCATACAATAAACTTGAGCTCTTAGCTTCAGTTCAATCTACAATAATTTAAAAATAGACTATTAAATTTGGATTTTTTGGCGTGGGCGAAGTTGGCAACCTTGTGCATGCGATTTCTACGATGGATAGAAGAAACAGTTTGTGCCGAGGTAGAGGGAGTTCTTGTCGTAAGTTATTAAAGTCTTCATTGTGCACATTTGTATCTTTGGGATATACTTTTGCTTTCTCGGAGGCAGAGAAAACGGAAACTTTCCATCCTGCAAGAGATCTTTTGAGTTGCTTAATGTGCAGTTCCAAGAAACTTTTGCAGAAATCCACAGCTTAAGGAAAAAGATTTTTTTTCACTTTCCAGGCGTTATTTTCATATCAGAACGTTCAAAGCAGTTACTAGATTACATATTGAGGAAGTAAAATCGCGTTTTTCCTTCCTTCTGATTTCCCGAAATAGCTAAAATACATAATGTAAGTAATGTTGAAATAAAGTCTAATGTTTCATCGTTATATCCGTAAGGGAGCAGAACGTTATACAAACTACTACTTACAGTGGTAATGTTTATCGTACCTTTGTTTTAATAAACTTTCCTTTATTAATATTATTACTGTTGTGAAATGTGTTGTTATGGACTTCTGTCACCAAACACAAAGAGTTAAACGCATTTAATTCAATTAAATCTGTTAACAGCGTTACTTGATACAATTAACGCATATACGCGTACCGAAATCTATATCTTTTGACATGGAACTCAATTTTTACTCTTTGTGACGTCATGTAGACATGTGAGTCCGAGATTCAAACATCTTAGTGCTAGAATTAAAGACCATGACATAAAAGACTACTAGGAAGATAAGAAATACGCGTAATTTCGTAAATTTGATATATAAATACCTGAAAATTTGATTTACTGCAAATACTTAAGCAATATGGTACGTAAGTCGGTTACAACCCTGCCATCTGTTGAAAAACTCTACATCTCACTTTAAGATAAAAAGAACAAAGAACGTACAACAGTTTGAACAGCTAAATAAAATTCATATTCCACAATTTTTAATATTATCATTATTTTGATATGGTTATCTCTTTATGTGTACATTCAAAGTACGCAGTAAGGGAAAAGCGGTTCCTAAAATTGAAAAACGTTCTTGTCTGTACAGCGAGAAAGAATTTTCTTTAAATACATATATTTTTCAATATTTTTATTTAATTTAAAATGAGAATATGCTGGTTTTGAAATGATAAAACTTACCTCATTCTAAACCGGCATGTTCTCATTTTAAATTAAATGAAAATGTTGATATCTCATTTTTAAGAAAATTGTTTCTCAGACCACAGATAAGAATTTTTTACCCAGTTTTAAGAAACCGTTTTATTTGCAGTGTAATTATATATCGATATGGAAGCAAACGTAACTAATCCAACCTAACCTAATATTTATTATTCTAGCAACCAAATCTAACTTAATCACTGCACAAAGCTACATCAGCTCCCTGCATTTGCCTTTGATTGTTTAAGCACACATCAATTTGCAGTTGGATTTCTTAACTATGCAATGCTATTCTACGTACTATCTTGAGAATTATCCGAATAATGATACTTTCCACAGGTAGTACACACAAAACTCGAAATGCATCCACTTGGAATTGAACACAAATCTGTAGCTGATCTGCGGAGAATTAAATTCTTCACTATTCTCGTTTATATGGCTAGCAACTTATATGTCGTATTCGTTGTGTTCGTTATAGTACGTGTTAAACCCGACAGCTGGCGGTAGTCGTGTATGTAGATGTATAAAGAGTGTTTTAACCAGAAGCCAGTAGATGGGAGTCGTTAGTATTGTGGACACCGTTGAGCAGAGATAATTAATGCCAAAACTCAGGGAGGCCATACTAGGAACCTTATTAAACAATTGTTATGCAAACGTGAGTAATCGAGCACTTTGTGTTTCGTTTGAAACTCTTCTCCTCCGAAACGGCTTATCCAATCTTAACCGAATTTCACACAAAGATGATGGACATCAATGAGCAGGATTTTAGTCAATAAAATTGAAAATCGGATTCCACAGATCACGGAAAAAATCACAAGAAATTTAACTTTATGAACCACTTTACAACATTGTTAAATGTGTATATGGTCAATAGATGGGAGGGAAAATATCATTGAGAGAATAGTTCACTACCCTACACAGAGGTAAGTGAAGTCCTAAAAGCTTATTTTATTAAAACGTACTACAATTATGTTTGTTGCTGAAAGCTTCAGATGACATCATCCTTTTGTATTTTTACGTCAAATTTGATTCAAATGTAAGGTCGTGTAGCTGTGTTAATTCTGCTTCCAGTTAAGGAAAATTGGATGGTCGTCTTACGTTAGCTTTGCGCAGTGCTGGACGATCACTTCAAATTTAACCAGCTGAAAAGTAGTTATTCAAATAGCAAGGACATCTGTTGTTGCTTTGTGTGTTCTAGTTTGATAGGTCGACGTTTATGATGGTGATTATGAAACCTTTTTAGTTTTCGTATAAAGTTAATTTACACAGGCAGTGGGGCACTACTTCACCCCAAGTGTGTGTGCACGTAGATAAACTTTTGTCCTGTAAACAATTACTTTAGACAATATATTAGTGCTTCGTCCATGATATATGATGGCGCAAGTCAGTACAAGTTCAAGCAAGTTTCCAGATTTTGTATTGTCCGAACTACATGAAGAGAATGACTCTGGAAGTAATTTTAGCGATTGTGAGGACAATGCAGAAGTGCACTCGGTAGAAGACGATGCAATTGGTGCAAGTGATATAAGTGTAAGTGAGTATATGCTGTACGGCACATTGGATCAGGCTGGTGTGAACTCAATGATTCTGTTCCACAATAAGTTGGATCCATTGATAAAACTCGTAGGGAAGGAATTCCTGAAGAATCTCGGAATGTAACTCGCAATACCTTATACGCTGGAGCGCCTCAACAAACCTCTTCCTAGAAATTTTGCTGCTGGTATCAAAGAGGTCCTTGGAATTGAAGACACGGCATCATCTGTGAGAGCTACAGGTGCACTGCACGACTTCCAAAACAAGCGAGATGCGGACTATGTCCTAGAAACGAAGACAGAAAAACTAAATCATTCTGCAGCATGTGCAATATGCCTGTTTGTACGGAACACAGAATATATATGTGTTTCATGTGGAAAACAATAACGTATTATACTGAAAACACTGTTGACGCATTTATTGTATCCCTTTGTATGTCACAATATAATTTTCTTTCAGTTAGGATTGATTATAATTAATTTTATACTATTATATTAGGTGGGGTGCTCTGGCACCCCATGTGTATATTCACGATACCATTTATTAGGTGTATTTTCCACGGTTAATATAGATTTATTAATATCCACCTACTACCTAAGCATTACGACTAGCAACCGTAATTCTAATCTGGTTTTTCGTAATCGTAACGATTACAGAATTTTCAGTACTTTTAATCACTTATATGGATTTTATAGTTAATTCGAATCATGTTTGATTCCGCAAGACTTGTTAGTTGTAGAGCAGAAAGGTAGAAGGGTAAATGATTGTTAAAACACGTACCAGAATGATTATATAAATCATTACATCAATATGTGTACATTTCGAAACAATTTAGAACCTTTTCATTGAAAAAAAAGCGCAATTAATAAATTTACAATTGAATTAACAGATTTTATTTAGTATTTTTTGTCTTTTTTTAAAAATAAAAAATGAAGAGAATTGTAATAGCTTGATTTTAAAAGCAGAATACAAATAAAGTTAATTAGTGTACAAAATGGGACCCAAATAATACGTTAAAAATTCAGTTTATAAATGGAGAGACATCCAAAAAAAGAGATGTGTTTATGGTTCATTACAATGCAGATATAATCAAAGTGTAC
>JAGDQP010058896.1:0-12474 GCA_022664845.1 Lepisma saccharinum | reverse complement strand
TGGCACCGAGTGATTACCATCTGTTCCTGTCCATGGCGAACACGTTTGCTGGTGAAAAATTCGCTTCAAGAGAGGCTTGTGAACATCGACTGTCTCAATTTTTTGCCAATAGGGACAAGGGCTTCTATGAGAGAGGCATCATGATATTACCTTCCAAATGGCAACACGTTATCGAACAAAACGGCGCATATGTGACCTAAATCGGATCATTCTAACTATAGTAAGTCAAGCCTTCAACGTCATGCAAAAATAATGGATTATTTTTACTACACCAGATATATATTAATGTTCAACAGATACAAATAAAGTATGAATATTTGAGCATCATTTGGAAAACATCTGAGATAAATTAAGATCTTTCTCTTTCCAGAAAAATATTTGTGTGTGTGCGTGCGTGTGATGAACGTAGACGTGAGTATGTTTTGTTCCAAATGGCCAACATATCTAGCCTAACATGGGAGAGTGTTGGTTTCGAACTCGGGAGGTCCCCGGTTCGGTACCAGCGGCTGACTATCCTGACTTAGGATTTCCCAGTGTTTTCCTCAGCCACGCCAGGCATGTACCGGGATGGTGCCTTCACTCTACGACCTGACCGACTCCCTACCGCATTTCACAAACATTATCTTGGAGTGATCCACAGGTTCCTAAAAGCTGTAAATAAGATGCAGACCCAACGAATATAATATATAAACCTGTCGCTCTTAAATCGGCATATTGCTTCTTAATGCCGTGTTGATGGATCGGCATGGAGATCGAGATGGGTCGAGTGGCCGTAGCTCAGTTGCTATAACGTTGGCTTAGCAATCGAAAGGTTTTAGTACGACAATCTATCCTGACTGAAGATTTTCCTCACGACACGAATAAACTAATGTTTATAATAATAGAATAAACACAGAGATAGAACTGCAGAGATAGAATAAACACAAACAAACATATATAATGACAGAGAGTGTATGTAGGAGAAGGAATGAGTAAGAGAGAAAGAGAAAAAAGGAATTGACGAAGTCATGAAAGAAAGAGCAGGATAGAGAAAGATAAATGAAAACCTTGAAACTAGATTGATTTATTATTATCCTAAGGAACAAACGGTTTGCTTTCCGATTCTAGCTAGTTATGCTTCTTTTATCTCAAACCCAAAAAGAATTTCTGATTGAATTCTGTAAATAGTTGAAGCTATCATTTTAGTCGAAAAAACACGGCGGTGACTGGGGGATCGAATCCGGGTCATCAGAATGATAGGTCAAGAATAAACCACTACACCACACATTTCGCTTCTAAGAATCTATGCAACACATGTTACAGTTGTTCTGTTTAAAAGAAGTACAAGGAAGCTGGACGCTTCAGGTGAATGACTTCGTATTTGCACTATTAACACATATACTTTATTTTGTATCTTAAAACTAATATTCGAAAATCGTCGTCGTCTTCTTTTTCTACAAGGACGTTCCTACCAAAGGGAATTCGGCCTGCTGCTTCCACATTTATTAGTATTCGACATTCACGAACAGAAGTGTCTATTCGATTATTCACTTTTGCGTTGTAAAAAGATCTAAGAGCAGGTTTCGAATCTCTGTTACTCCCTTTGAATATTTACAAGTCTAACATCGTTCCACTGGACTAGTGTTCTTAGCTGAAGCTAAACCTCCAGAAATATCATTACTACTTTCAGCGGCCGGTTTCTCAAAACTTTGGGAATAATATTACTTGTCTCTACATTATTATCATCAATTCCTTTCACTAGTTCCTGTTTCTCAAACTTACATTTGTAAAATACTAGCTACAAGTCCACAGACTAGTATCACAAGTGAATGTAACTAGTATTACTAGTGATTCTGTTTCTCGAAGTAACTGTGTAGTCGTCTACACTTGTAACTCACAAGTAAATGTCCACAAGTATATGCAGACTTTGTACCGTATGTAGATGGATCGTTACAAGCCAAGATTTACTTTTTACTGGAAAAGTATAATTGATAAGAGAGTTTGGAAACGGAATTACTTGCATACATTTTTTTAAATGGATTCTAATTTTTTTAAAGTAATATGGTATGGTTCAACATCACTCTAAAAATGCAATGTCTTTCCACCATAAATATTCATCCGATAACTGTGATGTTGTAGTCAAGCCAAACGCACTTATTTAAAATGTATTATTATTATTATAGTCTAAATAAAATTTGTTAGTATGTTTTTCTGAGTTCAATATTGTGTACCATTTTCAAGTAATTTTCATGCTATAAAGTTTTTTGAGATGTTGTCTTGAGGATCTAAAATCTGAAATCACATCGTTAATAATTTCTAGTACATGACATTTCTGGAATAGAATAATTGTTTTCAGTTAACTTGAATCTGAAATTATTTGTAGTCAGTTACTAAATTGGGGTATTCCTTTGCTTATATTGAAAGTATGAGTCTGAAATATTTCACTGTGGCTAGTATTCATTAGCGTAAAAATGCACATAGGCATTAATTTGTTTCTAAATATACAGTTTATTATCATATTTCATGTAAATTTGTATCAAAAGATAACTTTTCATTTGAACTCTAAAATGATTCCAACCTTACTCAATTTTGCAACATAATAATGTTTTTCTTGTGTTGCCTCATTTTTAATATAATACTCATTTTCTTGAGTTGCTTCTAAACTGAATAAAGAGAAGACAATTTGGCTATATCTGTTTCTGGAAGTTGTTTCTTGTTTTGTTTAACTTTGGTTGGCTTACAATTTAACCTACGTAGATATGTAATTCCTGCCAACCAATTTCAAAAATTTAATACTTAAAAGTGTTCCAATATTGTTGACCGTATCTACACCAAACTTGACATTTAGGTAGACTACTAGAACAGATACAATCTGCACTGCAGTTAAGTACTGACAAACAATTTTATGAACGATACCAGTTGTGAGTGATGCCCACATATTTTATTAATCATGCACCTATGGGCGGATATATCAGCAAGATGTTAATACTTTCCTCACTTAGATTTTCTAATGTTGTCTTCAGTTTCAGGATACAAATATCGAGTGTTACCTTAAGTAAGACCTTTGCTGCTACCTTCCCACTTCGTTGCCCGAAATAGTGCTCGCCGAGGGTTATTATCAGCAATGTGACGAACTTAGCTCCTAGCATCCTGAAGGGTTCATACAATCTAAAGTATATAAATTAGTTATTTGTCACTTAGCAATACATAAAATAACACCAATATATTTAAATAGAATAGATAGTAGCACGTGGTTTCACGAACATGGAAGGAAAACTACGAATCAGAATTAATCTACAATAATCACTGTCCGTAAATATAAAATATGTTTACCGAGGCAATTTGTCATTGTTGAAAACTGGTGGATTGACACACGTGAAAGTAACATACATGGAAACACAAAGACGTGAAAGTGAGCGGCCGTAGCTCAGTTGGTAGAGCATTGGCTCAACAGTCAGAAGATCCTGGGACTGATCTCAGTGGCCTCCTACTGTGACTGAGGTTTCTCCAGGGTTTTCTTCGATCACACCACTCAGTTCTGATCTCCCAAAATGAATCTCGTTGCCTTCCCAGATGAAACTGGTAACCTAACCTAACCAGAAATATACACGCGTTTTACGTGTATCAAGAGACAAAAGTATTAATCTAGTTTTAGTGTTATCAGGAACAACATTTGCATTTAAATATGAATCAGTATTCAGCTCCGCAAAACACACGGGGCGCAAAACCCACGCCACCGTGAGAACCAAATAGTTAATTTGAATTTGCCTAACCTAACCAAATAATTGTTAGTATAATATACGCGTTATTGTAACATTATTTCAATGAGGCGGTCGTTAAACCCGGAACGATCGCATCTGGAATTCTGCCAGAATTTTTAATTTAGGGGTATATGACCGAAGTAAGGGTGTAAGTAGAATTTTGGAGGGTTTATATCCATTTCTAAACGTAAAAGTCTTTAAGTTGGTGTGTGTGCTCTTCGATTTATAGGACACCCCCATTAACGAATGTCTGGAAGAATCCCTGGATCCCATACAGTAAAAGAACGCCCGACTGAATGTATATCTAATACTAAGAAGTGGTTTTATTAACGCGATGTCGAATCTGTCTTTCTATTTATACTCTTGTCCATTCAGTTGAACATTGCTTAGTATCAAGGCATGGGAAATGTTTGTTTTCTTATGTCTTGTAGATAGTCCCTATCTTCGTTCTAGATTAGAGCATATGCTTGAAGTAGCAAAACAAATTCATTCTCGTTAGGAAAGGAATACTATTTATATCCGTGTCAGCCTTCAAGATATAAACCCCAAATATGAAAGGTTGAGCAGTTCGTAGAAAATACATAATTCCTTGGCATCATCGTACAGTATGATTTACGACGACACTGGATTTCTTCAAGCTTCAATTCACTATTTCAACTTGGTATTGGAATTTGAATTTATTTAAAACGTTTAGGAAACTTCGGCTCAGGACGAATATTTATACTTAGGGACACAAGTGGTTGGAGCTCTTGTAAGCTATAGGTCCCATTAGCTATATTTTTCCCATTCAGTAGTTAAATTTCGCATAGGCTACAACGTAAATTCCCGTAGTATTTGAATTAAATTTTAATGTATCATAGTAAAAAATCATGTAAGATGCAATTTTTTTATTTATAACTATTACATTCAAGTTACTACTGAATTTAGTGAAAGTAAAAAAAATATCTAATTTCTTCGACGGGGCTCGAACCACATACTCTTAAAATAAAAATAATTAAGATTAACATGTCTTTTTTTATTAATCAATCAAGTAGCATGAATACAAAACAAGTATGCATAAACAGATTATAGCCAAAAGAACAATAAACGCAATATAAACAAGAGACACTAGTTACACATACAAGACGCTATCATAATTTGCGAATTTTCTGTATTTTTTTCGACTGGGAGTTGATTAACCATACCTTTTAACAAAGCAACATAGAATGCCATATCTTGAAGATGTGGCTTTGTAAGCATTAAATGTATGGTTTGACAGGTTAACCAAAAGAGAATTCTCTTTTTTGCCCGTGGAAATACTTGAAATGCCGGATAATAAATTACATCTTCTGGCAAGTAGTTCGAACCATAACCTCGTAGAATTCGATTGACTAGAGTACAATAGTGATGCCAGATTGGTGAATTATTTTGGCAACCAAGTATAACATGAATTAAGGTTTCGACTTGACCACATACCAAATATTTATTATCTCTAACAGAACCACGAGAATATAAAACTTCCTGGTGTGGCCAAGTACGGTGAAGAACCTGATAAGCTGTATTATGTACCAGGGGGTCATCCACTACGTCAGACAGGTTAGACCATATTACTGCCCATTGTTTGTGAGGGGTATGCCGTTGAATAGCCGGTATGTGTACCGGGAGTGCATTCTGATGATGGCGGTATAACAAGCGAACTGACCACTGCTCAATGGAGATTTTGGCTACGGTAGCATATGCCATTTCAACTAAGGTTTGAAAAAGATATGGGAGTAAATTCTTCCACGTAAGCGTATATAATGGAAGGACCAGCTCAGTACGACGACAAGCTTCCAACAGGATTTGTGATGCGAATTCGGTACTATATTGACAGATCAACTTAATAGTGCGGTGAAGCAAGAGAGCCGCTCCATGGAGTCGGATATTCTTTAGATGTAGACCGCCACTATTCAGAGGAAGTTGGCAGGTGGTGCGATGAATACGAATTTTATAATGAAACCATAACAGGATGCCAATTTGAGTGTCAATTGAAGCGTATGTTTTTTGCGACAAAGGAAACAGTTGAAGAACATATGTGGCCTGACTGATAATGAATACATTAATAAAGCGCGCTCTGGTCAATAATGTCTCAAAACAGATTTTATATTTGTGTACACTAGTGGTAATTTTTTTGATGAGGGCCTGAAAATTTAAAGCATGGTTTTCTTGATGTTGTGAGACCACCAGATGCCCCAAAACTGAAGAGAGTCAGTAATCGTGCCGAAAGACCGAACATATGGAGTAAGGGCCTGATCCAGTAACAAGATTTTCGTTTTGGTCTGATTGATGGAAATATTAGAGATGTGAGCGAATACGTTTAACACATCTAAAATATATTGTATTTCTGTGGCATCTCGTGCTAACCAGATAACGTCATCGACATAGGCCAGAGCCTTGAGGACCACCCGGTTTAAGGGTATGCCCGCCAATCCACGTTTTACGACTTGTATTAATGGCAGAAGAGCTAAATTGAACAGATACGATGAAAGAGGATCACCTTGATGGACACCACGTTCCATGATAAATTCCGTCAGTAAACGTTTGTTAACCTGAAGTCGAATCGTGCGTGTCTGGAAAGCGTTTGTCAGTAACAGGATGATATTGTCGGACAACTGAAGACGATTCAACACCTCAATTTAAAAGTGGATGTTTAAGGAAGAGAAGGCCTGAGAGAAATCTGTAAAATAGATGAGAAAGGGGGCACCAGCTTAAGATGCGTGGCGGAAATTAATTCGCGCACATTAGCCAATAAAACATGGATGGGTTTGGTATGGGCCAAGCCGCCCTGACTATCATCTAATAACAGTTGCATGAATGGTTGAATACGAAACATGATAACTTTTGAAAGCAATTTACAATCAACATTTATTAGGGAAATCAACCTTAAGTTATGCGTCTTTTTAGAAGAACCTTTTTTAGACAATAACAGGCCTATTGCCTGTGTAAAATGAATACAAAAAAGACGTCCCTGTAAAAATTGATTATAAAGCTTTGTTAACATCGGTACGAAGAATTGTTTGAAAAGTTGATAAAAGCGCACCCCTAAGCCATCAATGCCTGGGGATGCAGTCACATTCATCCGTTCCAAAACCTTCCCAACTTCATTCTCAGTAAAAGGTTGAGCTAAAAGCGACCGTTGATCAGCTGTTATAGTGGGCCACTCAATGTCATGCTTTTCAAGAAAAGTAGTTTGACTAGGCTGTGCATGATAAAAACGTTTGTAATGATCTCTAATGGCCGGATAAATTTGATGTCCTGTGACTGTATCTCCCGCATCGACGGTAAAACTATTGATGGATTGACGGTTTGCCTGTTTACGCTCATTGATCGCTTGGACATACATAGGCGGTTCATATATACCAACATTTTATAATTTAGATTTACTAAGTCTATCGCGATTTAATTGGTTATGAATGCGGCGAATTTGACTTTGAATTCGTTTGAGATGGGGTAAATATAGACTTAGTATCACTGATTAACCAACTGAGTATATTGTGCAAGGAGACCATAGTAATGCGTAAGTTCTAGTTTTATGTGACCATCCCGTTGTTTACAAAAAGCAATAGACTCATATTTAACTTTCTTTTTGAAGCTAAGGCATCACTGCAACAAATTATTTTGATATCTGGGTTGAGTAACATAATAATTCCACATATTCACAAGTAAATATTCATATGCCGGAGATGATATGAGAGAATCCTTACCACGCCAGACAGGAGACACATGAAAGTGGGTGTCAATGGCAGTCTTAAGTTTTACAGTTAAACATTTGTGGTCGGAAAATGATAACCACTTGAGATGGACACTCTGTATATGGTTGCGTAAACGGGCATCAACATAAATCACATCTATGCGCATAACCTTGCGCATAAAAGTAAGTGGCGGCATTATCCGTGGGATGTTGAGATTCCCATACATCAATAAGACGAAATTCTTGTACCAGATGTTGCAACGCAGGACTAATATTAGAACCAGAGGTACTGTCCTTAAGGTGTCTGGTTGCGTTCATATCGCCCATAATAATTACATGAAAATTGTGAAATTTTTGAATCTCAGGTACTAAGATATTGCTAAAGAATAACTCCCTATTATGATACATATGAGTGCCGCTTGGGGCATAAATACAGATAAAGGCGAAATTATTTATAGTAATGAAGATAAGACGACCACTAGGGTGTAAAAAATAATTGTCATACACAAGATCCTGTCTCAGAAACAATGCAGTACCAGTTTTAGTTTCAATGTCATAATTGAAGATAGTTTCATAAAAAGGGAAGTTCCATTGTACACTAGAACACTCTTGTATCGCGGCAACGTGCACTGAACGATAGAATAAACATTGTCTAAAACTATCAACTTTGTCGGTATTAAAGGCATGGGCCACGTTCATAGAACACAGACCCAATGACGTGCTGTTCAAAGGACCTGCCATGATCCATCCAAAAAGCAGGGAAAGAAAAGTCAAGGTTAGACGGCTCATTTTGGCTGAGGGCACTGAACAAGCAAAAGGCTAATACCACCTACCTTCTTGTAGCGAGGGATACAGATTGCTCTTTGTTTTTTTTTTGTTGTTTGTTTTTTTGTTTTGTGGGTATACCTGGTACCAGATGAAAGATCCTTGTCAGGTTGCTGCGTCTTCTTTATACGATCTAGTACGGCGAGAGGAATTTTTCACCTTAATTTTAGCTTTTTTAGACGCACGAACTGGATTCACTAACACTGTGTTATCACTTGCCTTGTAATTGAATTTACCACTTTTCACTCGTTTACCACTAATCGACGCTGGATCGTCAACTGACGATTCATCAGAGGATATTTCACTAACAGAAACAGGGGGGAAGAGTAGAAATGTCTGAACTGTCAGGGGGATATTCACTAATATCTTGAGACACACTATAAGTAGACAATGATAACTTCGTGGGCTCCCCGTCCCCTACAAGAGGGTCGTTACTATAACTAGCCAAATCACTGACTGGAATACAGTTATCAGTCGTAGCGTGAATATCTACAGACACAGATAACTCACAAGCTTGATCAGGTGGCGTGTCTTTTGTTTTCTCTAGCGAAGAAGGTAATGAGTCAGCCGTGAGGTCCGAAGTAAGTGCTTGTGTAGTCGGTGCAACTAACAGCTGATTGCCTGGTAGATGACTGGTGTGACGTGGAAGGTCAATGTCTGTGACAGGGTTGCCACTGTCAGGCTCTTTGTCGGACAAAGAACGAGAAAGAGACTTTTTCACTGTGGGGAAGTTGTCTGGATTTAAAGACAAAACCGGCTGTATTGGTTGTATCACATTCAGTGAAACTTTATTCGAATTGTCAATGACTGGTGTAACATGAGTCGGATTAGACCCTTGAATGCGGGTTTGCACTTTGAAGTTTTTAATGGACAAAAATACAGGAATATGCCTGTCCACCTTAGAGAAATGCACTAACCTTTTGCCAGTATAAACTGCAAAGGGAAAGATATGTCCAGGGTAGCGGATCTGAACTACTTTAGTTACGGTACCATAAGCACTAAAGGCAGACTGTAGTTGTTGATCTGTAATCTCGAGTGGGACCACCCACACAGACACTATAGTAGTTTCCTGTTCTTCAATAGAGACCGGTAATACAAATCGTTCATACTCCGCTGCATACACTAATTTACCATCACACTTTGCTAATGTACGTTTTGCGATATCCAAATTAGCTACTCGGACAAAGGCCCGCTTGTAATAATGATCGGTGTAATAGTTAAAAAGGTGGTTTTGGTGGATTTTATTGGGCTGTGTTGTGCAGGAAAATATATTCACTTTTTCGCCAAGTAATTACGAATATTTATCTTTTTTCCTTGTTTTCTGTCCTCAGAAGTTCCGAGTAGGTCATTAGTACAACGCAAAACTAGAGCTTCCCCTTGTTTAAAATGCGACTAGTAGTTTACTAACTATAGGCGCTACTAGCGCACAATTTTTTTCTGAATACGGCTTCCCCTTGTCAGCTATTAGTCACTCGTTAGTACAGCGTTAGTCAAAAAACGTATCTGAATACGGCTGGAAATGTTTAAAAGAACAGTGATTTGCCTACTATATCGTTTACGAAAGAATATTTGGATACACGTGTAGTAAATCTGGAACTTATCATTACCTTTGACACACACGAGGGATTCCTGTTGTAAAATGGGGTTTGATCACAGACGCAGCAACAACACAAATAGCTGCTTTACTCTTGTTTATTTTCTCTGTGTATTTGCGCCTTTCTGCTCGTTGGAGAATGGCAAGTGTTTAGCGATATCGTTTGTTAATAAAGACAACGGGGAAAGGAACGGGGGCAAGCGAGCGTCCAGGGTACCTAAATCTAAATATTGAACAAGTGGCGTAGGACAGACGTTATACAGTTTTTCGAAGGAGGATTGGCGTGCGTAACTTTCCACTGGCAGGTGCGAGTTTGATTTGTATAAAGTTTATGTAATGTATTACTTCGAAAGAAAACTATGCAAAGCACCACGGCTTTAACCCGGCTTAATTGTTTGTTTGATATTAACATTCTAAATGAGCTGGAAAGCTTCTAAGGACAGAACCTATAGTTCTTGGTAAATTGGGTTCCGAACTACTCCTACCAAAAAGTATTCAAATATACGAATCTGTGGTACGGTATGCCAGAAATCTTCGAATAGTCGGAGTTCTAGTTCTGACGTACTTTTATTGGCACGTGTATAATTGGTGTTCAGCCTCATGAGGACTGGCTTAATTTCCATATCCTCATCCTTAGATCCTCAACATCATTAGTATTCAATTTTGTCCTCGCTTTCATCCAACCTTAACTTAAGTGCGAAATTCATCCTGGACCTCACTCAACCACAACCGAACAACCTCGACCTCACTTAACCTCAACCTCAATCTACCGAGCCGGCGTAGATCAGTAGTAGAGCGTTGATGTAGCATTCGGGATGATGTGGATTCAATCCCAGCCACCGACCATCCTGACTGAGCTTTCTCCAGGGGTTTTCCTCAGTCGCATCAGGCAAATGCCGGGATAGAACTTTTCCTCATCCTTCCGCACCCCTATTCCGACCTGAGCCGTAGATGCCTAAAGGTCATAAATAAAATTCAAATTCCATCTCGATCTGACTCAAACCTCAACCTTATGATGGAACTTCAATCTCGGCCTCACTCAAGCTGAGCCTCACGACGGAACTTAAACCTCGATCTCACTCAATCTCATTACAACCCCATGATTTAACTTCAACCTCGACCTCAATTAACTTCGACCTCACAATGGAGTTTGAACCTCGACCTCACTCAACCTCAACCTTCATCTGACTCAACCTTACAATGAACCGAGACCTCAGAAACTTACGAGGAACTTAAACCTCCACCTCTTTCAACCTCACGATAAAACTTCAACCTCGACCTGAAAAACTTAATCTCGCGTCTGGAGGTCTAGGAGAGATGAGGTTGAAGTTGGGCCTCGTGAGGTATAACACCTGAGTGCTGTGGAGGCTAAAGTTCCATCGTAAGGCTGAGTTAGGTTAATGTTGAAGTTCCATCATGAGCCTGAGGTTGAAGTTCTATCTTGAGTTGGACGTTAAGTAAGGTCGAGATTGAAGTTCTATCGTTAGGTTGAGGTTGATGTTCTAAAGTGAGGTCTAGTTTGATAGAGTCCATCTGAGGTTTAGGCTCAGTGAGGTCGATGTTGAAGTATCCATGAAGTTGAGAGCGGTCGAACTTGAACTTCCATAGTGAGGTTGAGAGAGTTCGGAGTTAAAATTCTATCGTGAGGTTGAGTTTGAAGTTTTGAATACCTAATGCACGTAATGTGTTTCCTAAGGTAGGAAAGTTACTGTCTTTGTAGTTAAAGAAGAAAACGACGATTAACGAATATTTGTTGGAAGATGAAAATAAAGTATGTGGGTGTTTAGAGCACAACTATACGAATAACTCATTGACCTGAAGCGACCAGTTTTCTTGTACTTCTTTAGCACAGAACAACTGTAACATGTGTTGGGAAGGATTTTACAAGTAAAATGTGTTGTGCAGTGGTTCCGCCTTCCGTTCTTTTTCTTTCCATGACTTCGTCAATTCCCTTTTTCTCTTCCTCTCTTACTCATTCCTTCTCCTACACACACTCTCTGTCATTATGTGAGTGTGTGCATGTTTATTATATTTCTGCAGATTATTATAAACATTAGTTTATTCGTGTCGTGAGGAAAATAGCCTGGTAACACCTCAGTAAGGATAAATGGAACCTTTCGATTGCTAAGCTAACGCTATAACAACTGAGCTACGGCCACTCGATCCATTTTGGTCTGCATGTCGATCCACCCACACGGCATTAAAAAGCAATGTGCCGATCAACAAAGCGACAGGTTTATAATATGTTATACTCGTTGGGTTTGTATCTTATTTATAGCTTTTAGGCACCCATGGATCACTGCGAGATAAGGTTTTGCGAAATGCGGTAGGGAGTCGACCAGGTCCTAAATTGAAAGTGCCATCCCGGTACATGCCTGGCGTGGCTGAGGAAAACACTGGGAAAACCTAAGTCAGGAGAGTCGCCCGCTGGAACTGAACCGAGGACCTCCCAAATACGAAACCAACGCTCTACAAAGTGAGATATGGTGGCCGTTTAGAACAAAACACTCATATCTACGTTTATCACACGCAAACCCACACACAAATATTTTTCTGGAAAGAGAAAGATCTTTATATGATGCTCAAAGATTCATTCTTTTATCTGT
>JAGDQP010058895.1:0-12474 GCA_022664845.1 Lepisma saccharinum | reverse complement strand
CATAAATAAAGCAACAATTAAAAACAAATAAAACTATTATCAATAAGTGTATAAATAACTATGTATTTGATTTTCAGCTCAAGTTTGTAATAAATTTGATTGAATAGAAAAAAGAAAGAAAAAATCTCCCCCCCCCAACCGCGGAAACCGGGCCCAGGTTTGTATCCGGGAACTGGGCCACAGAAAAAATATCCCCAACTTAATCCCCTGTCTTTGCTTTTCTTTTAGAGCAACTTTTGTGGAAACAGGTCCTTATAGACTCCGTGTATCAACGCCGAGTCTGGGGTCGAGGCAGGGACTCTACCCTGGGGATGGCCTACCCCAATTTCATGGAGAACACGTTTAGTTCGTTGTGTCCATCAGGTGTGCGAAGTGAAATTTTGCAAAGGATGCGGAGAGGTAAGGGTGGAAAGGTGGGTCTCAAATGTAAAAAAAAAAAAAAAAATGTATACCTCCAATTATTTATTTTAATATTCGGTCAGACTTTATTTTATTATTATTATTATTTAGCTTATAATTCTCTACTTAAAATAGAGAAAAAAATAGAGAATCTCCATTTTTATAACTGAACAGTTGAGAGAAAAAGAATAGATTAAGAAAAACAAGATTCCAAAAGAGACAAACCGCACGGCTGCCGCATCGCATGTGTGAACCATCCAATGCTGTGCAATGCCCCTTAAGGCACTTGCAGGCCCCGCGCGGTCGCCGCACCGCTATGGGCAATGCGGCAGGTCTGCGGCACCGTCCCGCACCCGCATTATGTGTGAACCACTCCATTTGTTTCAGTGGCCCATAAGCTTGATTGCGGTGCCCGCACAGTCGCCGCACGGCTGCCGCATCGCAAGTGTGAACCGGGGCTTAGACAGTTCTACCAAACTGAAGATACTTACGCAAGGTGTGCAAGGGGAAAACGCGCGTCCCAAGGGATCTGGGCTGCGTAAGCTTGGTCGTGTATGAAAATACTTAACAGGTTTACTGGTGGGTAATGTAGTAGTGAAGCGTGCAATAAATATGAGGGTAGACTAGTGATATACATGCCGGGAAAAAGACGGAAATTTTGGGGAAATTACCGAGAAATGCCTTTTTTAGGAAAAAAAAACGTGGTGTTTTTGATGAAATTGTGATTTTTTTTCTTTTTTTGCTATATCAAGAATATTTACTACTTAGCAGATAGTTTGTGGTTTTCACCATGGTTAGTTAACAATATAGAGAATGTAATGTATTTCTCGGCTCTCGCAACCTCTTAACGATTAATAAATACGGTACCTTAAAGTGTTTGTAGGGCATATCACTATGCTTTTTGTCTCTCTGCTCTGGATTCCCAGTTGACCATATAAACTAGTAGTGCAAATATAGCTGGGTATATAACAGATCCGGTTGGCATGCCATGACAAAATAACAAACTTTTTTTTTTTTTTTTTTTTTTACAACACTAAAGAATTAGGAATTAATTTGGTAAGGTTCGGAATCTTGGAGATTCTCTCTTGGTAGGGTTGGGACTTTCTGTAACAGTTGCTTCAGAGGAAAGAAGTTTTAGTAAACTAAAACTTATTAAAAATTACTTAAGACCACGGCGAAAGAAAACTTTCAAACTTGAGTATTATTGCTATTGAACATAAATGAGCTTCAACTATTTCTTATGATAAGATAATCGAACTTTGTTGCTGCCAAAAATGCTCGCAGGCTAAAATCAGTTTTAATTATGTAGTTCAAATTAATCCGTATATAGATTTTTCGTTAAAGCGAAAATAATATCAGCAATATCTTTGAAAAAAAAAAAGTATATTTGGAAAATAATTAATATGTTTATGAATCATATTAATATGTTGTTTTAGTAAAAGAAATCACGCACGTACTGAAATTTTAGGATTACTTTTTAGGTGTAATATATTATATTATTTCTTTTACACTCGCGTATATGTCTGTATGTAGATAAGCGTATGAATGCAAATGTGACAGTATGCATGATTGAATGTATCTAAGGAAGTATGTATTCATCTTGTTTGATACTGGTATATTATGTTATTATAAATAATACAAAATTTTTACGTATCTAATACTCAGTATATTCGTCATAAGGCTTTAAGTGTTGCCTTTATGCTTATTGTATTTAATATTAGTTTTTCCATTTACCTTTTTTTTTAACTCTACACTAATATGTAATGTAATAAATGAGTTTATATAAGTCTCTTTTATTTGGAGCCATATTATGCTCTCTTACGAACAAGCAAGCAAATTTGTTCATTTTCAAACGAAAGCTAAATGAAAAATGAAAGCTGTAGAAAGTTATTTTTAAAACTTGTAAGCACATAACTATAATTCTATTGCAGAAGCATTCCACATTCTATAAGAATATCGGATCCAATATCTCTCAAACTTACATAAAAGCTCTATGTCAGTATCCGAATGGTATATCTGGTAGCTGTATGTTATCATTGTTCTTAGGATTGACATGTAAATCCTTGTTTTACTGCCTTTGAGGTTGTGGATCTAAGAACTGATTTCAGCGCCCCGAAGGCTTTTAGTCCGCGTGTTCTGGCTTGTTTGATGTGCCGTTTAAAGGTAAGTCTGCTGTCAAGTACGAAGCCCAAATATGTGGCCGTTTTACTGGGCTGTATTGGAGTATTTTTAATGTTTATTACCAGCTCTTAGTTCTTGGTTGCCCCGTTGCCTGATGGGTATGATGATGAATTGTGTTTTCTTTTCGTTTATGACTAACTTCCATGTCTTACACCAGGCCGTGAATTTGCGCTCTATTTGCTGTAGGTTTTTAACACATGAGTTAAGCCTCGTCGCCGTGGTCTAGTAGGCCGAGTCGTCGGCATACAGGCCTAGTCTGGTGTTTATCTGGGAGGGTGCCGGTAGTGTCGTTTACGTACATCGAGTATAAGTTAGGGCTAATGGCAGCTCCTTGAGGTACACCACGTTCAATAAAGATTGGTTCTGAGAGCTCTTGTTCTATTTTAATTCTGGTTTGCCTTGCTTGAAGAAAGTTAAGTACCCAACGGATGTTGGTGGACGGAAGATTCATGGAGTAAAGCTTGTAAATTAGTCCGTCGTGCTATACTGTATCAAAAGCCGCGGAAAGATCCATAAATATGGCTGCGCCCTTCAGGCCCTTATTTAGTGCAATCTGAATGTCTGTTGTGATGCGCAAAATCTGGTCAATTGTGGAGACTTGCTTTCGGAATCCTGCTTGGTTGTTATTTAAAATGTTGGTTTCTTCCAGGTAATGGTTTAACCTATTGGCTATTATAGCTTCGCAAAGTTTGGGAATAGTATTGGTGTGCGTGATAGGCCTATAATTTTCTGATAGAAATCTGTTTTCATTTGGTTTGGGAATAAATATGGTGAATGCCTCTTTCCATTTACTAGGGATGTAACCAGATTTTAGAGACGCATTGAAGAGTTCAGCCAGGATGTCAAAGAGCAGTTTGGGTCCGTTCTGTAATGCGACGTAAGGGATACTATCAAGTCCGGGCGAAGTGTTTTTCTTTCTCTTGAGGACTTTCATAATTTCATTTGCTGTTATATTGTCTAGTAGTGTGCCTATGTGTCCGATGTGATTGTCCCTTCTATCCTGGTTGATGATGTCTTCATGGTGTGACAGAAGTTGCTTTATAGTTTTAGCTGTGCGGGTGACCTCTTTTTGGATTTTTCTGGTGTGGAGTTCGATCTTTTGCTGTTTTACTTTTATGGTTGGTATGAAAAATTGTGATGATGTCCTTGCTATTGTTCATGGGGGTGTTGTCAAGCTTGTTTGGGTAGGCCTTGCTGTTCTTCTTTCCTCTTTGTGTTGCCAAGAGTTTCCAAAACTTTATGGGGTCCTCCCGGTAGGATTGGGTCAGGTCCTGATGAAATTGCTCTCTATTGGCTTCACGGTAGGCTTTTATTTCTTTATTTTGATTTCTTTTTGTATCTGGTTTATTTCTGATTTGCGGTTTTCGGACAGTCCAAATATGTGATTAAGTCTAATGTATTTCCTTTTAAGTCTAATAAGGTGGATTATTTCTGGAGTTAGTCTTTCGGCGTTTTCTATAATTCTTTCTTTATATATGGCGTTTGTTCAAGTATTAGGTATGTATTGTCAATGTCATTACATGTTGTAATCGGCAGTTTGGTGGTTTTTAGAGCTGCTTCGACCGCTTGTTTGAACCTATCCCAGTTTGATTTTCTGTAATTGATTATTTCCGTATTTTTTTTTTGTGTTGTCAATAGTTAGGCTGAAAACAAGGTCCCCGTGGTCAGATGGCAGGCTCTTTTGTACTTCCTTCTTATTTAGCTTATTATGCATTCGAGGTGGGAGAAGAATAAGGTCTGGCGCAGTGACGGCGTAGGCGACGAATATAGTGGGGCCCACATTGACATTTATGAGCGGTGAGTTGATTAGAAACTGGTAGAGAAGTTTGCCATTATCGTCAGTTTTAGGGTCTCCCATCAGATGATGCTGGCTGTTCAGATCTGCCACTAGGATAAGGTTTTTTGAGCTTTGAAGGTGTTGCACGAGAGGAAGGCTGTTTGCAATATTGGTGGTTGGGCTTGAGTATAACGTAACTATATGAATGGGTTCATATAACTATATGAATTGGTTGTCATCTAGATTTGCTGGTATGTGGACTTCGTTGGAAGACATTTTGGTGGTGACAAGAATGGCGGTCCGTCCTGAGGCTGTTGGGCGGTCTTTTCTATAAACGGTGTAGCCCTTGACACGTAGCCAGTGTGTTGATTTGAGTCTCGTCTCATTGATGATGATAATATCGATTTTGTTAGTACCAGCCAAATCAGTGACTTCATATAATTTTTCTCTTATACTATTGATATTTATGAACATTATTTTGAGCAAGTGGTATGTGTTGTTGGGAAGCTGTGGTTTGTTGTTGGTGATGCTATTATTGTTGTTTGCAATCGGCATCTACTGTTGAGTTTTGCGACGTGTAGTTTGTTTTTTGTTTCTTGTTGGAAGTTCTCTCTTGTGACGTGTATATGTCCGTCCACCGATTGCAGAATGTTGACGCGGCATTCCAGGATTTCCTCCGACGCCTTTTTCACAGCAGTTGAGACTTTCGGGAGCATGCCGTGGGGTAGGGCGAGTGTTAGCACTGTTGAAACCCATCTCAGCATTTTGTCCATGTGTTCTTCTATTCTGTGGTTTATGAGAGAGTTTACTGTATAATCTTCTGGCTGGGTCATATCCTCCGAAGGAAGCGTTGAATATTCCGGATGTGAGGCTGGTGTGGTGTCTGCTTGAGGTTGAATTTCTTGCGAGTTTCTGTTACTATCGACTGGCATTCTGTATATATTTTCTGGGGAGATTGGTTCTGCATTTTTTGGTCGGAGCGGGCAGTTGGCGGCTGCCGTCCTGTGACCGACTTTTTTTTACAGGATCCACAGAAGTTTTTGTTAGGAGTGACGGGGCAGATTGAACTATAGTGATTTTTTCCGCATTTGAAGCATGCAGGGATTTTTGAGCAAGGGCTCCCGTTGTGAATAACAGACAAGTTCGGCAAGGGAGAGGCCTTCCTGTTGTTTTTGATGCTTCTACGTGGTACCTGGTGAAGCCTATTGATAGACCGTTAGTTATTAGAGAATTGAAAATCTTCGGATCCGTGGTGAAAAGTCGGACGAGAGGTAGAGGCCCCTTGTCATTGAGTATCCGTGTTGCATTTGTGATTGCGATGTTATTTTCCTTGAAAAAACATTTTGAGTTCTTCCAATGTTACTGCCTGGGGAATGTTCTTGATAACACATGTGAAAGATGTCCGTGTAGTAGCCTTTGTGGTTTCCTTCCTTTTTGAATCAAATATAGTGAATACAACTTGCGGTCCGAAGTCCTTAGCAGTGAATTTTGAAAGGAATTCGTCTTTGTCTTCTTTAGTTTTAAAGTGGAGTCTGATGCCCTGTATATTTGCGGAGGGATATGCAGTTAGTCCAATGTTAGGGAGTCTATTGTTAATTAGTTTTTGCAGTGTTATTGGGTTCTGTAGATCGTTTTTTACATTTCGGATGATCGTGGTGAAGTTAGTCAATTGTTCATCTATCTGGTTAGCTCCTGTGGGCTTGTCTTTGTCAATTACCGGACGCTCAGGAGAGCAATTAGTTTCGACAATTCCCTCTCGGTTGCTTGTCAGATGTGTGAGATTATGTGCGGGGGTATCCCAGATTGCACTATCTTTTTGTGGTTTTGAACTGGTAGGGTTTTTGTCTGTTTCTTCACGAATGTAGTTGCTGTTTGTGTTTTTTATAGTAGTTTGTTGCTGACTATCTTTACTGAGAGGATGTTTGTTTTTGTTCTGGCTTAAGCTGAGAGATTGTGGCAGCTCTTTTGTTTCCAGGAGGTTTGGAAATTCCTCATGTGATGAGGTGTCTGGGAAAAAATTGATTGGAGTTGTCACTTTCCGTGATGGATGACTTCGTTCTCAGAAAAAGGGGAAGTCTGGTGACCCTGGATTTGCCTGGCTTCTCTAATTCTGATTTCCGCATTTGTGTTCTCCGGTATTTTCCCGAGGAGGCGCATAGACTGACTTAGTGGTTTGATTTTCTGCTTTGAAGCAATGGCTGTCTCAGTGTTTCCGGCGGCGACTGTACTATAGCCTCGCGTTGATCTTCTCGCTATGGGCAGGGTTTCGCTTACGTGCCTGCTTCTTTGACCATTTCTGCTGTTGCCACTTATTTTCCTTGACTTGTCTGCCTACTAAGTTTTGTATGAGGTGCAGGTGATAACACTTTGGTTAAAGGTTAATTGGGACTGTTGCCTAATAAGCCTAACTTAAAATAGGAAATCACAAATTTGTTAAGTTTTTGTGATATTACTAGCGATTAGATTGTTTGAGACCGTTGTCTAGATGAACTCTTATTTAGTGAGTTCTGACTAAGTGTCCTAAATTACCTCTGATTATATTCTATTGTTGAAAATGCCTATAAATGACTATTTACCTATTGGGAATTCTTGTGAGATAACTAGTTACTTGAAATTTACAGAGAATTTACCTACAGACTTTTATTTAGGCTTTCCTCTACAGCAGTAGTTCCCAATATTTTATTTTCGAGGACCCCTTCATACCTTCGCCAACATGTCGCGGACCCCCTAAAATCCCAAATCGATTTCAAGTCATAAATTAAAATTCTAATAAGCGCTTACTGAATTGAACATCACTATTTACTTACTTAAACATAATCTTTTTTATATGTATTCATTTAGTCTGGTGTTTTGTAAGATGGCGGCCGGTCACAAAATAAAATTGTCATACAGTACAAGCCAACATTACAAGTAATGATGTTTTATGATACATACAATATTTAAAGTAGAACGCTAGAAATACACTTGGGAGGCACATATTTATTTTATGAAAAAGACAAATCGAACAGTTTTAATTCTTAGTGCGATAAGTGGAATCTGTCGTTAGAGTTCATTATTTCTGAAAAGTTAGTTTCGATACTTGGCACTTTTACTCTGAAATCATACTGCATGTCAAACCGATTTCTGTACTTGTTTTTCATATAGCACAAGGTTGAGAAAGCTTGTTCACACTGATATGTGGTTGCGAAAGGAACGACATGTTTCAGTTTCTTCTCGCCAAGGTCTCTGAAGTCCTTACGAGCAGTTAACCAAAAGTTGGCTAGTTTTCCATCGCTAAAAGCACTTTTCATGGTACTGCAGCACGATAATTCCTCAAGTTATACTGTTCCTCTTCTGAGAAGCTAAGAAGAATTATGTCTATTTCGACACAGCTAAACGGATTTCGAATCCACCAGTCATCGGGTTTGGGCTCGGGAAAGATTCCCTAAAAGTGCTGGCTAAACTACGAAGATGCTCGATCATTTTTCCTTTACCCGGGGAGACAAAGTTTCATCAGAAGATTCCAAGAACTATTTCAAAGTAGGAAAGTTCGTAAAAGATTTTTTTATCGATTCTTACTGACCAGATCTCACACTTCTATACCATAGCACTGACGTTGCCTTCAACTTGGAACATGTGTACGTCGTTTTCTTGTAAACTTAAGTTCAAAAGATTCAATTTTTCAGACACATCAGCTAGGTAGGCGGTCATGCACAGACAAGAAAAGTCATTGAGAAAATCAACGTACTTGCTGTCGATAAGGAAGATTCGGACCTCGTCTCTAAGCTCAAAAAACCTTGTCAAGATTTTATCTCGAGAGAGCCAACGCACTGCTCATGTTTACTACCCATCTCTTTGCATAGCAAGGAAAACAATGGATTGAGGAGGTCGAGTTTTTATGTAGTTTATAATTTGTACAACTTCATTGAGCGTCTTCCGCAACATTTCAGGCAACCTTTTGCCTACTAAAGCTTCTCGATGGATGCAACAATGAGTCCATTTCATGTTAGAAGCTACTGCTTGAATACGTGCTCGAAGTCCTGTTTTGTGTCCAGACATGGATTTTCCACCATCTGTTGATAAACCCACACATTTTCTGCATGAAATGTCATGCTTATTTAAAAAATCGTTTAATGCAGAGAAAATATCGTCTGCTGTTTTATGAAGAAGTTCACCAGAAAAAGGGAAGTCTTCAAATAACTGGTCTTTCCATACATAACGAACAAAAACTAGCATTATTGCTTTTTTATATGTCTGTGCTCTCATCCAATTGCAGAGCAAACATGTCACACATACTAAGTCTGGTCAACAATGTTTCTTTAATATTACTTGCTATATCAATTATTCTCCTTTGTACAGTATTATTGGAGAGTGGGACACTACTGACTAACTGAGCGGCTGCATTACCCAACATTATTTTGCACAGTACTACAGCCGCCGGTAGAATAAGCTCTTCAGCAACAGTATGAGCTTTGCCACATTTTGCTACAAGCTGAGAAACCTCATAAGAGGCAAGGATTGCATTTTCATTCTCATCTGCACCAGTATGCAAGGCCGTTGCTTTTTTGGAGTTTTTCAGTTCTCCAATTTTTTTTTAATCTAGTGACTTTTTTTTAATCTAGGGTCTAGGCCAAATCGTCGAAAAACAAAAACGGTCATAACGTCGAAAGAATTGGACAAATAGTCGAAAGAAACGGTCAAAGCTTCGAAAGATTTGGCCAAAACATCGAAACGCTAAACGGACAAAGCGTTGAAAGGCATATCGTCGAAAATCAAAAACGGTCATAGCATCGAAAGAATTGGACAAATCTTCTAAGAAACCGTCAAATCGTCGAAAATTACAAACGGTCAAAGCGTCGAAAGGCATATCGTCGAAACTAAAAATCGGTCATAACGTCGAAAAGCAAAAACGGTCAAAGCTTCGAAAGGCATATCGTCGAAAAAGGAAAACGGTCATAACGTCGAAAGAATCCGGCAAATCGTCGAAGGAAACGGTCAAAGCGTCGAAATGCAGATGATGTCAGTTTGCGAGAGAGGGAAAAATTCACTAGAGAAAGGGAAAAAATACGCACCGAGTAACCGGGCCTAAAAGTGTAACGTATATTAATTAATATATGCTTTAAATGTTATAACGTTACGATAATAGGCTATGTAAAACAGTTGATAGCAATTTTATTTCCTCTTTATTGTAGAAATATAAGGAGCATTTGTGTTTTGGAATACAAATATGATTAATGATTGGTAAACTTTATAGATTCTTGTTTGTCGTTCATGAGGTCATGATGCTGAATTTATTACTGAAAGTTTCTTTGAAATTAAATATAGATTACATTGTACCCTTTAGAGATTACATGCTTCATATTTCTTACATGATATAAATAGGTCTAATAATAATTTTGCTTGGTGAAGGGTCTAGTAATTTTTAAGGTAAATATTAACCAATATCTGAAGAAGCACATATCTGAAGACAATGAAGTCTATTACATATTCCTACAAATGAATTCAGTAAATATGAAAGAAAAGTCTATTTTCGATAAACCGTAAACATTTTCATTACATAAGAAAGAGAAAAGGTTCCATCACAATATTAATAATAAACCACAACCATACTCAATCCACTACTGGATGAGGCCTCTCTTCGAAGGGAGTAGTTGGTCTACTGTTCCTACGCTGACCAGACGGTTTGGGAGAGAAAAGCCGAAGCTCTCTCTGTGCTCAACACTGTCTTTTACTCACAGCAGCTCCCCAATTGTCCTCACGATGCTGGGTTAACACCGAAAATTTTGGGGGCCTCAGCGGGAATCGAACCTGGGGCCGCTCGCACTGAAGTCGATCGCTCTACCGACTAGCCTACACTGGAGCTTTATAAAGCTTATTATATAAGTCTAAAAGTTGATTTAATACATAATAAATAATAGGTCTATTTTCTAGGGGGGGGGGAACTGCCCGTTACGTAGGTCTACAACTAAATAATCATAAATATATATGAAAATGTCTTGTAAAATCTAAGATAAAGACTAAGCAAGACCTGGAGAAGCACATATCTCAACACATGGCCATTACATAGACCTATAAATAAATTTAGTAAATATGACAAACTCTGTTTGGAACATAAGAAGATTCATTGCCATGCTTACAACTAACTAACTAAATGTGAAAGGAAAGTCCTTGTAACTTTTAAAGTAAAAAATAAGCCAGGGATGCAAACAACATAATAATATCCATCACATAGGCCTAAAAATGAATTTAATAAACAGGTAGGAAAAGTATGTTTATAACACAAGAATGGCTACTGTGTAAGCTTAGGAATATATGTAATAAATATTTAAGAAAAAGCCTGTTTTGAACACAAAATGTTCATGACATAGAGTTACAAATAAAATCACAAATATAAAAGATATGTTTTTAACACAAAAGATATTCGTTATATAGGTTTAAAATTTAACCTAATAGATACGTAAAACAATGTTTGTTTTCAGCGAAAATATGTCCGTTAAATAAACCTACAAATATTATATTTATTTTTCTGATCATTGAGTTTTATAACTAGGGTCCGGATTTTGATTACTTAAAATTATCAAAATAACCTATAAAAACACAATAACAAATTAGAAATAATTTATAAATGTATTACAGAAAAATATGTATTCATGCTTTCTGTAGGCAAAACAAGTCTTTATTCAAATACATTCGGATAGAGCATGGACTCAATTAATAATTTTGACATTTCATTGTACTTAAACCCACATTATAGTGGTGGCAAATTGTGCTCCTTTGCATAAAGTGTTGACAAATTTTGGTGGAAAATTGTCAGGTGGTAAACTGTACGTACCCCATGTAAAACATTGCATAATTTTCGGAAATAATAACAATATTTTAAACTTCTAATCATGACAACTGAATGTTAATAAGGTGGCGCTGAACATCTTCACTTTTCAATGAAAATACTTTTTTAATTAGCTAGCTCCGACTAATTACAAGGAATCTCTGTACTATTTACATACAAAGTTAATTTTTAATGAGGTATTTCCGACCAATCAAAAGATGCCACCATTTTTTTTGAATGCAAGTGATTTTTTTAATGAGGTAATTCCGACCAATTACAACACGTCTGTTGTATTACTTAAGATTCAAACACTGTTACTGAGTTCGTGTCACAAATTATGATTTAGTCTAAAACTTAACTTAACGTTAATTCAGAAGTTGATAATGTTTTTGTTTAACTTCTAAGCATGGTGGGAAATTATTATGTTAAAATAACTAAGGTCTTACCTCTTGTATTTTCGGGGATTTTCTCCTGGATTCGGAGATAATACTCGGAAAAAATAAGAGGTAAGACAACGGCCTTCCCTCCTGTGGAAATTTTCTGGATGATAAACTGCATGTCCTCGTTCCCTCAAATGAGTAAAATAAAGGCTCTGAATTATTGGGTTTGTGGTCGTGCGATAGTCACACTGTCACGAACAACTGTGATCTTATTCGATCTGGCGATAGAATCCCTGTCAAGAATCCCTTAAGAAACATTATTCTTTATTGAAACGAAAAAAAAATTGGTGTATAGTTCTCTTTGCTTCAAATATGTCCAATTATATATATGTACTGTATTTCTTCATGAGTTTAGAGGCTCAACCTTATCAACTATTTTTTGTGTATGGAAATAAAACTACGATTTCTAAAAGATGAACTAGCTTTATTACAAAAAGTGATAACGAGTATTATGAATTCACTCTAATATATAGCAAAATTCTTTTGTCTCCAATATAGTACAAAAGCCTTTGTAGCCGTTTTAAGGATAATCTAAAGCAACGGTATCCAACAAAAGATGGCAGCACTATCTCCGTATATGCCTAATATATTTTTATCGTTACACGAAATTTCTTTGGTACTCCTATAAATTCAAGCCTAGAGAGTTCAAACTTTCAGGGAAAAAAATATAACCAATTCAGAGCATGATCGATGCCGAGTTCTTATTTTCGTTTTCCTTCATTGTTTAAACTGCTTCATTGTTATTGTGAATATCGAAACCTGTAACAATAACTATCTTTCAACAACGAACAAAAAAGAAAATTAAAAATTGGCATCGATCATGTTCTTAAATTGGTTATGAACTTCCTTCCCTGAAAGTTTGAATTCTCTAG
>JAGDQP010058894.1:0-12474 GCA_022664845.1 Lepisma saccharinum | reverse complement strand
CCTGGTATGCAAGTATAGATCACCCTTTCGGAGTTTGAGCCCTTATGAATATACATTGAATTACGTCTACATAAAATTGAATGCTGAAACTTTTGCCCTATTAAAAACTTTAAGATATACTTTCGATCAATATTCAAGAACTTGGAATTAAATAAATATTCTTAACCATATGATTTAATAAATGTATGCATGTGTATAGAATGATGTCTTACATGGAGCAAGGACACTAATTATACTACTACTTACTATATTACTACCGCCAGAACTATTTATAATTAAAGATGCAATAAGTAACAATTACGTACGATAGCAATTAATCATATAAATCATTTAATAGCTGTAAATGTGATTTGCCATTTTTAACGATATTCCAAACAGTAAATATATAAATACGAACTACATTTAATGAGCTGAATTCGTATCACCGCCTTGAAAGCTGTATGTATAACAGCCTGTACTATGTTGTAGAATCATTTATTTTCGGGTTTCGACCCAAACAGTTACCTGGTTCTGGGAGTGAGCAGTTAGCAACTGTCATTAAAGGAGCTGACGAGCACCTTCTTTTATTTACATATTCCTTTTGCCCTGCGTTAGGTAATGTTGGTATTGGGTCAGCACAGAATTGTCAGATCGGTCGGCTGCATACCCACTGCATGTTAGAGAGATTAGGGTTGTGTTCACTTACTAATAGTATATAGCTTTTCAGGTGGACGAAACCAAATCCCACGCATAGCCGAAGCGTATTGAGTAATATAAGGATACTCGGGGGACTATGTTTTAAAATTTCTTTGAAAGTGCTCAGCTCATACAGACACATACTAATAAGATCTACAAGGAACATCCGAAAAGTGTTGAATATAGATTTCTACCAGACTTGGCAGATAGAAACCACACATGAAATAAACGAATGCACGTTTTCTTCTCTCCGGAAAGCAGTTTGAGAAGACGAAACTCCCCCTGGAATATACTTCACGTCGCGTTGAAAGTGACAGAAAGACAGGAATGATGTGGATGAAACTTCACACAAACTATTTGCAGACATAAAATAAGCAAATATGTGTATTTACTTTTGTGTGGGAAAATGGTTTTGGAGCAGAGATCCCTCCGAGCATATTGTTACATATAAGGAGCATTATGTTGTGAAAACAGTCCAGAACAAGATTAATGGAAGCAGATTGTAACAAAATATCTTCGCAAGTACACAACACGCATGAAATAAGCGAGTATTTATTTATTTTGTGCTGAAAACTGTTCAATGGTGCAAAATTCCCCCTTATATGTTTCAGACGGCGCTGAATGCTACTGACAAATATGAACGAATATTATGTAATGGCATGTACAAAGTTGAAAACCCAAAACTGAAGAATTCCATTAAGAAAATATTTAAGTCAGTTTATTAAACTTACATGAAACAGATAAAACATGTACATTGTGAATGACTTAAGTGGACTTTGAAAAGAAAAGAAAAATAATAACTGTTACTATCTTATTTTCATTAATCTAAAATTAGTATTGCACTTCCTGACTGATATTTTATGCGTACGTCAGTCTAATAAAAAGATTATATCAGAAGAAGATAAAAACTGACTTTTAGAACTGGAACAGGTTTCATTTACGGAACAGGTTTACACTTGAAGCCGATTTTCCGTATTCAGTATTCATCATATTAATATCTCCTGTAGCTATTGTGACATGCGTGTAATGTCTTGCATATTACACTTCGGATCATTTGATGGAACGTGTCGTTTCATGTCAAACATGAGAGTTCAAAACATACTAAGAACGGAGACTTGGCATATTTTAAAAGGTATGTTTGGAGGGACACATCCCGTTCAAACCATTCACTTCCAGAGAAAATACTATTTCTTAATTTTATATGTCTTATGTATGCGCTAAATTTTGTTACAATCATACTTGCACTAATTTTTGTTATGTTAGCGATTCTCGCTAAACAGCGCATTTATGTGACAGCATGCATGCTCTGCCCCATCAAACAATTATTCCCAACAAAAGAAAAAAACGTACTCCTTTATTTAAAGATCCATCCAAATGTTCCACGTCTTTGTTTCCCGTTTAGCCTTCTGCATATAATTTCACCCCTTACTTTTATCCCTTAAGGTATTTCTGTCTTAAGGGGTGAAAGGATGGATTTCACACCTTAAACCATTTTCACGCAGAAAAAGTACGTATTCTATTATTTTCCTGCATTATAAATGTGCAAATTTTCGTTACAATCGGGCTTACACTAAAAAGTTTCGGGCTGGATTCACGCAAGATCGTGAGTTTGAATTACAACATGCATGGGGGAGTCACTGCAGCCCTTAAGCTATTTTTCAGCAGAGAAAAGCAATTGGTCGCTTGTTTCATGTCTACAAGCATGCAAAGACTCGTCTATATCATTCCTGTCTTTCTGTCACTATGAGCCGATTTCTGAAATATAAATCATGGGGCGATTTTGCCCCCTCAAACAGTTTTTCCGCAGAAAAGAAACATACGTATTTGCTTATTTTATGCGTAGTATGTATGGGGAAAATTTCACTAGAATTGTGCTTGCATTATGAGAGCATCCGTACGGACGCCAGTGTTTGTCCTACTTGCCTATCCGTTCTCCCTGGATCTGAGTAACTACAAGTCCGACATATTTGAGTCATACACCGTTGAATTTGTCATGATCTCAAACGATGGAAAAAATTGATACTTTCACTCTAAACCTGACAGGTCGTTTTCATTTACTAAATTTTCTCAAATCCTCCTATGTATTTTCATGTGGTATGTTTGTCCCCCTTTCCTAGATCTGAGTAACTACAAGTGGCACTGAAAAAAGCAATACATCATTGAATTCGCCTTGGTCTGAAACGATGGGAAAATTGTAAGTTTGACTCTAAAACTAGCAGGTCCTTATCATTTACTTAGTTTTCTCCATTTTTCCAGTGTATTTTCACATGTTTTGTTCGTCCCCCTAGATCTCAATAAATACAAGTCACACTGAGATGAACGACATACCATTAGATCCGTCATGGTCTGAAACTGTGGTGAAAATTATCAGTCTGACTCTAAAACTGGCAGGTCCTTTTGAATAGCTTAGTGTTTTCAATTTGTTCCCCTCCTAGGGCTCAGTAACTACAAGTCCAACAGAGATAAATCATACACCGTTGGATTCGTCATTGTCTGAAATTGTGGGGGAAATTATTAACCTGTCTCTAAAGCTAGCAGGTCCTTTTGAATCAGTTCGTATTCTCAATTTGTACCCCTGCTAGTACTCAGTAACTACAAGCCACAGAGAGGTTAACAACACACCGTTGGATTTTTCATGGTCTGAAAGGGTGGGAAAATTATCAGTTTGACTTTAAAACTAGCAGGACCTTTAGAATCGCTTAATATTCTCCATTTTTGCCTTTACTAAATCTCAGTAACTACACAACCGATAGGAATAAATCATAACTGTTGGATTTTCCATGGTCTGAA
The DNA here is from genome assembly GCA_022664845.1 of Lepisma saccharinum. Classification (NCBI taxonomy): domain Eukaryota; kingdom Metazoa; phylum Arthropoda; class Insecta; order Zygentoma; family Lepismatidae; genus Lepisma; species Lepisma saccharinum. Next base: position 9,009 of record JAGDQP010058894.1, on the reverse strand, counting down.
ACGATGGGGGGAAATTATTATTTTGACTCTGACACTGACAATTCTGCAACAGAAAGTTTTCCGGATGTGTCTGTTGTCCTCGTGCCTATTCTGACTCTCCCTTCTGTTTTATTCACTTTGTAGGAAAACCTCACTTATATTTGTGAAGACAAATACTGGCCCATATCCGCCAAACTACAAGGTAATCAAAATGTTTTTTGCAGTTTTTGACGTCCCATTACTCATGCTCTCACAGAGAGGAAACGAAATGGCGCACGTGCCTGCCAAGCGATCGGGAGTTAGTATGACCATCGACCTTCAGTAATACAGGCACGATGCTCACACACAGCACTCGTAGCTCGTCCAATGTAAAAGAGAAATGGAGGTATCGAAGCAGCTTGTTCATGTGTGTTTGTTGTATGGCTTGAAAGTGGGCCTGTCAGCTGCCGCCCCAAGTCGCCGCATATGCCAGGCATTTTGTAAGAATGCCGTGAACGAACGCACCGCCAGACATTGGCTCCAGAAATTCCGTTTGGGGGGCTGATGAGAAAGTCCGCAATGTGAGGCTTGCTGATGAACCTCGCAGTGAACGACCACATGTATTGGGTGACGAGGCCTCAAACCGTTTTTCTGAAGAAAGGAAACATATGTATTTGCTTATTTTGTGCGTAGTATGTATGGGAAAGGTTACATTACAATTGTGGTTGCACTATTAGCGCACTCATATGAACGTCAGTGAATATGAAGATATATGCGATTTGTCCAGTCAGTCTGTCTGTTCCCTCCTGGATCTCAGCAACTACAAGTCCAACAGAGTTGAACTATAAACCGTTGGATTCGTCATGGTCATAAACGAAGATGAAAAAAATCAAGGTGACTCTACAACTAGCTGGTCCTTTTGAATGGTATAGTATTCTCCATTTGTGCTCCTACTATATCTCAGTAACCACAAGTTTTACAGAGGGAAGCCATACACAGTTAGATCAGTTATGGAAAACGGTGGGAAAATCTATGACTGACTCTAAAACTATGCTTGCACTGATTTAGTTCTGGGCTGGATTCACGGAAAATTGTGCGTTTATGTGACAACATGCATGATGGGGCCTGTGTCCAACTCAATTAGTTTTTCCACTGGAAAAATAGAACATGTATTTGCTTATTTTATTTCTACTAGTGCAAAGTTTAATTGAAATCTTACCTGTCTCTGTGTCAATTTCAGCCGCCGCGCCATCTGAAGTATATTTCGGTGGGTATTTCACCCCTTCAAACCTGTTTTTACCGCAGATAATGCAAAAACATATTCGTTTATATTATGTGTACTTTCTATCTGCTGAGTGCCAATTTTCTTTAAAAACGGTGTGCATCACTTTGCGGAGCTCCTTGTTAGTTCATTAGGTTAATTCAGTACATAAATCAAATGAAAGAAATTAAATTAACTTTGTAAGATCTATGAACGGCAAGTTGACTAAGTATATAATGGGATTCTAAATAAGTTACTCCAATTTGTTCTGATGAAACTTAAGTGCTTGTGTCAGTGACTATTTCTGCCTACTTCGATCTCTACCCTCTCCTTTATTCTCATCCTCTAAACTCACTACATACCAAATATATCTAAAACTGAACGGAACTGTAGAAAACTATCGAGAGAATTACTTAAAAGTACAAAAAAAAATAACTTGCTGTTTACAAATAGGAGCTTACTAGACACAAAGTAAATGGATTTAGCTGTTTGTATAGCGGAATTTAAATTCTTTGTATGCACGCAAATGTTATCTCTTCTCTAAGTTTCCAGTTAGTGCTTTCAAATCGACAAATCCTCGTTTCTGGCGCTATTTGCTTCACGTTAGTCTCTGGACAGTCTATGTACATATTCTAGAACATGTAGTAAGGCGGACTCATAAATATTTCAGATCTCATTTCCAAGCTTAAATTTTAAATTAGTTTTGTAATGTTTAATCTAGTACATACACATTATAGTGTGCATCGTTAGGCTTTTCTGTATACCTATATAGTTTTTCTCTTCTTCTCCGCTTTGATACAACATTCACCTCCTTAAAACTTATATACAATTTCCCTAAAATTAGGAAATGTTTAATACATTTCTTATAATATTATAAAGTTTATAAAGATCTTATCTTATCTTGTCTTATAATCTTATAAAGATTTTTTTAGAAGAGTTTGAATTACTATTTAGTTTGGACAAACAAATAAGTAAGAATTGTTTATGTTTATCTATTTATGTATGAGGGTCAGTCAAATAAAAACGAGTTAGACGCCATAAAGTGTCTTTGAACATTTATTACCTCAAAAGTAATCTCCAAAACTGTTAACACATCTATCCCACTGGGAGATAAGACTGTCAATCCCATCCTTGAAGAAGGTTCTGGACTGCCGACGAAACCACATGTTTATCCAATCACAAATGTCCTCGTTATATAAATCGCCTGGCACGCAACTTGGTAACACGGGAGTCTGATAACGGTACTGACATTTGTTGCGGACCAGGGAAAGTACAGTGACAACTACCACTTGTACAGTCGCCCAACAACAGAAATGGAGTAGAATGAGGATAAAAAGAACAGGGAGGTGTGGGTCGCAGTTTGACTGCAGAGGGAGTGCGAGAACAATAAATACATCGTTGCATACCTCCTGCCCAGATCTACTCATACGATTTTCACATCTTTAGAGAACTGAAAAGAGATATTCGTGGACATCGGTTTGCAAAGGACAAGGATGTATGTGGCTGAGTAATGATTTGTTTTTATCGGCAGCCCAGAACCTTCTTCAAGGATAGGATTGACTGTGTTATCTCCCAGTTGGGAAGCTTTGAAGCTTACTTTTGAGGTAATAAATGTCCAATGACGCATTTTGGCATCTGACACATGTTTGTTTGATTGCCTCTCATAATTACTGAAATGAACCCCAGTCATTGCGAACGAAACTGAATGCAACTTAGAATATATTTCAAGTATTATTATTTTTTTAGTCTATATTTTTCTCAATAATTGTGAGTTTTAAAATGCATTAAGATGAAAATCCGTAAGTATTCATTACTCTCCTTAAGGTCAAAAACACATAAACAAACTAATCCTACAAGTTAAGTAAATAAAATCCATGATAGCCATACATATATCTGTGATAATTTACAACATATTACCTTTAACAAATACATATAAATATTGTATTACCGAGCCGCCATAGCACGTTAGTAGAGCGTTGTCTTAGCAGTCGAGAGATCGTGGGTTTTATCCCAGCGACCGGGCATCATGTCCTAGGAAATTTAGGGTTTCTCCTCAGTCTCACCAGGCAAATGTTGGTATGGCACCTTCAAAATAGGCCTTACCCGAACTTTCCGAAGCCTTTTCATCCCCTATCCCGGTCTGAGCCTTAGATGCCTAAAGGCTATAAATACATGTTCTAATTCAAAATTTCAATTATATTATATAAAATAAAGGTGGACTCTCAAGTTTGTCCTATGAATTAGAAACTCTCAACATCTAACAAGTAAATTGCGAAAATAATAAATAGAGAGACTTTGTATTGGCTGTGACACGGTCCAAATATCATCCTGTATATATTTACAAAATTAGTATCCTGATATTTTATGCATAGTACGAGTGTTATATTTACAAACTTACTGTTTCCAACTCTTTTTCTCTCTCTGTCTCCTTCTCTCTCTCTCTCTCTCTCTCTCTCTCTCTCTCTATTTCTCTTTGTCTGTCTATCTGTCTGTCTGTCTCTCTCTCTCTATCTTTCATCGCTTGTCGCCACGCAACACTGGGATTTCGGAGTGATTGTGTTTGGCTGAACATTGCTCGTAATAACTCGGAATCCATTCTGAAAACTATCTATTTTCTTTATTGAAACGTCATTTCCGTCTGCTAGTATGCAATGTCAAACCAAAAGAAATCCGAAAAATCCTAGAGTATAATAACTATCGCACAGACTAACTCCCATAACTGGTTGATGTTTACGCAATAAATTTTACCCTTAAAATAGATGTGTTGTGACAATACCGTAGAAGGCAGGAGCTAGTCTTTTGATGGAGCTGTGTCAAGTATAGTTATATCAGACGTTTAATTCGAAACATTCGAATAGTCTATAACTGTCCTATGGAAGGCTATGATAGAAACTAATTGTCTGACACTTTTCCTCCAGCGCTTACAGAACCAGGACTCAAAAATGACACAGATCTTGCAAAGTTCATTAGTATCGTGAAGAAAACAGTAACAGGAAGAACATGTGCTGTCTAGAAGAGTGGCAATGTTGTTTATTTTATGCTCGTATTAAATGATTACTTGCATAACAAGATTTCAGGTTTCTAAATTTAAAAATCCTAATTACCTTCTTTAACGCACAGTGAATTCGCAAAACTAAGAAACTTTTCGCCTTATATGGAAATTATATGTGATTCTATCGAGTGATGTTATGCATAGAACTGGCATAAAAAACTATATCGTCCTAGTTGTTGTGTTTCAAATAATGCCTACTGAACAACAAGAAAATTTTAATACATTGTGTATTATAACGACGATGATTGACGATTATCGTGATTGAAGGTAGGGCACGATTGTGACACCGTAATTAATATGTAAATATTGGCACTTCCCTATTAAAATAAATCTTAACCAATTAAGGATTGTGGGTAAAGAACTTTCTTTGACCATTTTCATGATTTTACAGGAGAGGAGAGTGTTTCAAAAGTTGATAATCATCATTACGTACACCTGCACATCAAATTAAGATTTGCTTGTAATAGACGAACTATGAATATTCTACTCATACATGATAGTTTGTTAAAAATAACCTTCAGAGAGCAAACATATGGCAATTTTATCTCAATTTGGCCAAAAATGTACAAATCACGTTCTTTTCCTGTAGTCTTCAATTACATTTTACGCTGCATCGACAAATGCCACCTCAATAGGAAGAAACATCCAATACAACTATTTTAGCTTCGGTGTCAAACAATGAAAGTATCAAAATGAACATAACTATACTTATCAAAGTATGTCATAGATGTAGGAACACCGAAGCGCACACTGAGCGATCGTAGCTTAGTTGATAATGCTTTGGCTTTGCATTCGGAAGGTCATGGGAACGATCTCAGTGGCCTCCTGCAAATTGAGGTGGAATAATGTAACTCGGCGTTAGATATTTGTGAAGTTGTAACCAAACGCTTGATCTTTCGACGGAAGTGAAATCGTACAACACTGACCAGGAAGTGTGTGATAATTTCAACTAATTTCTGTTCTCATTTCTTCTAGATTCTGATTGATGTTATTTTCTGGAGCGAATAAATATTTGACAATAAACAAATTTATAATTATAAATAAAAGTTCGACTTTCTTTCTAGATATGTGGAGATAACATGGATTTCATACGACTGAAATGTGTATTAAATATTTTAAAATAAAATGTTATCTGCTGAAATTTAGGAAAACCTACGACAAAAATAATAATAAATATGACGCCGAAAAATTCGAACCACTGTATCTACTCATAAGAGTGTAAAATTCAAGAACGTAACCACTAGTCAATATTTCTTTTAATACCTATAAAAGTTCGAAATTTCTGTGGGACTATGATCAGTATTATTTCTACTAATTTGCAACCTAGAACGTAAGATAAGCTAAAACAAAATTTATGGGTGGTAACAGCACGCAACCAAGAACGTGATTCGAACCGTAGTCCGTACCATCATCATAGTCTGTACGGTAGAGTTTCTAGTTTATAATATTTGTTTGTTACAGGTGATAATTTAAAGGGAATAACAGAGAGTAAAGAGTCTTGAATAAGTGAAGCATATGGAATATGGAAAAGGTGACCTACAAAGTCTGATAGTTATACAGGGTGTTTCAAGACCTCTTGTACAAACTTCGGGAGATGAATCCTCATATCAAAACAAAAAAAAAGTTCATATGAAAATTGAGCACGCGCACTATCATGTGTAGTTTCGGCGCTAGAGGGACACGAAAAAGTCCAAAACTGTATTTCAAGTCGACTTATTTCGAATATTAATAGCTGTAGAGCTGCGGCTCGTCCTTTCGTCAAGGAAATCGGACTTTCTCGTTCGGACAAAGCACATGTCAGAAGTGACGGGTGTGTGCGTGAGGAATTCCCGAGTGAAATGAGGGTTTCTCCAAGAAGTGAACAGCAAAAATGTGTCGATCAGAGCATGTAGAGAATGATTTAATACCAGAGAACAATACTAGGTTGGTTGCAAGTCGATATCTCACGGAAGTGCAAGATGAGGAAGTAATAAAAATTGTTATGCATGGTTGCATAGTAGCAGAGTGAATTTAAAAGTGATTAATTTCGAACAGTAATAGCTGTAGAGCTTGCGGCCCATCGTTTCGTGAAATAAATCAGACTTGCTCATTCAGAAGCTGCACATGCCAGAAGTAATGAAAAAATGCGCGAGGGATTCCCGAGTGAAATAATGCAACCATGCAAAACATTCTTCATTTCTTCCCCATCTTGCATCTGTTTGAGATACCACCTTGGAATCAACGTGGTGTTATTCTCTGATAGGAAATCATCCTCTACTTGCTCTGTTCTACCCACATTCGCTGTGAAATTCTTGGGGACTCCCCCACTTCAATTGGATAATCCCTCGCGCATTTTCCCGTCACTTCTGACATATGCATTTTTGAACGAGAAAGTACGATTCCCTTGACGAAACGACGAGCCGCCAGCTCTACAGCTATTAATATTCGAAATAAATCGACTTAAAATACAGTTTTGGGCGTTTTTAGGGCCCTCTAGCGCCGAAACTACTCATAATAGTGCGCGTGTTCAATTTTCATATGAACTTTTTTTTTTGTCTTGATATGAGGATTCATCTCCCGAAGTTTGTTCCAAAGGTCCTGAAACACCCTGTATATTAACTACATTATAGATACGAAACTCAATTTTAAAATGATAAAAATAGAGCCCTTCTATGATTATTTGCAACGTTCAGCAAAGCAGCTTCTTTCTCCGTCGACAATTATTAACATTAAATTCAAACATATGCAGAATTTAATTTGCAGGTTTCAAAATTGTTTGAAATGGCTAAAATGTATGTTTATCCAGATCTTATTTGTAATTTATATTATTTTATAGTAGTTGGCCATCCGTTTGTTACAGTAATATGCATATGCCCATTACAATTGGCTAATAATACATATAAGAAAACGGAATGTTTTATTTCTATTTATTTACATTTGAAAACTTGGATATTTCACTTCCTTAAGACAGCTGCTAATTTGGTTTATCAGTATATTCGGCGCACTAGGAAAAAAGAGGACCTTGGTTTGCAAATTGCAATCGTTTTCTATTATCTGTCATAAAATTGCTCAGCTGTTGTCTACTCAACGGGGTTCTACCAAAACTTAAAATTAAAAGTTAGTTGCGTAGAGAAGAGCTTGAAAAACACGGGACTCATTTGTTCGGCACTTCCACTTAAGCTTTAGGGGTAACAATTGTAAATATATGCCAAGGGAAACCTTTTCTGTGATTATACAAAACGCAATTTAGTAAATATGTAAAGGTACGTTCATTGTCGTAATTAGTTGATGAATTAAGGATTCGAAGCATAAAATTAAAAGAAAATGGTTGGAGAATATGTATTAAAGATTATCGTTTCCATAATTCTCTGAAATGGAAAAAAAAAAGATGGGAATATACTAGGACACTATGACCCCACTAAGTAGTTATACGATGTAATTCATACGCTCCCGGGTTAAAGGCAAGCAAAACAGCTTTTCTTTTAAATAAAAGTTCTTAATTAATCTTTGTACCGAGTAGCACTGAAGTGAATTCTTTGACGTATTTGAAATATGTACACTACACTAAATTTAATTTAATTTATTTATGGCCTTTAGAAATCTTAGGCTCAGGCCTAAATAGTGTGAGGGAGATGTTGGAAGGTGGTGGCCTAGGCCCACTTACTAGGTATCATTTCCTGGTTGATTGATTGAATCCTTATTAACATCTTAATCGAGCTTGTGAACTTTTATAAGAACGGTACCTACAGTTTCTGGAAAATTGAGTTCCGAACCACTCCGTTAAAGAAATCTCGGATGGAATTAAATCCTTGACTACGCGCACAGAAAGCGAGTAGAAGTTATCATTTGTCTGGTTTCACTGAGGAAAATTTTAGGAAATATCAGTCAGGATGAGCAGCCGCTGGGATCGTTTCCATGACCATCCAAAACTAAGGGAAAGCTCTACCAACTTTCACACGATATAATTAGCACATATTTAACCAATAACGTTACTTAAACTTAGATTTTATATCTGCCATGGCCTTGATTTATTTGTTATCGTTTCATTTATTGGTTAATCACTTACAAGACAAGTCGGATTTAGCTACAAGTAACATAGAGACAATCGACACAGAGCAGATGGTGGTTTGTGATTGACTTCCATCAGATGAAGATGACGTCCTAAGGGTATGACCTACAATTTAACGTTGGCTCCGATCCACTTATGTCCCCACTAGGAATCAAACTCAGGACCATTGATTACAAGGCAGTGAGCGTTACCACCCTCCCCACAGGGGACACAATATCGAGAGAAACAAATATTCTAAGTATATTAAATTTTAATATAGGTATCCTTCTTTTTTATAAATACATTGGAAAATGCTAAAATGCCTTTTCTCAGCGTTTCAAACTCAAAACGTTGATAAGATACACCGACGTATTACTTGCGTATGTTGATGACAGTTTTTTTTTTTCTTTTTTTTTGGCCTTGGGAAAATGTGGGTTCGGTGTCATCTCGAGAGAGTAAATTTCACGTATGCAGTACTTGGTCGTAAATATGGCGTCCAAGCGCAAACATCCACTTGGACTTAAACAGCAATATCTTCTCACAGAACAAAGCTAGAGACTTCATTTATGCATCACACTGAAGATAATGAAGCAGTCTAAGTAATCAAATGTAGTATTGTTTTATTCACAGCTATAATATTGGAATATGGCGGGTTTTATTTAAAGAATGTAGTTATGTTTGCTGCAAATATTTTCTTTAATGGCAAATAAC
>JAGDQP010058893.1:0-12474 GCA_022664845.1 Lepisma saccharinum | reverse complement strand
GACCATGTTTGAACCCCCGTAGAATAGAAGGAGTGTGATTCAGGACCATGTTTTTTGTGTGGTGCATACACTCGGTTGGTAGGTCTAAATATTACAAACTTTTGTGGAATTTTATTCAATTCCTTCACCTCAAGAAATTTGTTAAATATCAAATTTGACACAATTTGTTACTTATTTTTCAGCCTAATTATTGAAATAAAGAAATTAAGTTTCAAAAAAGGTGATTCCATATGTCCAAAGTACACTTCAAGAGCTACACAGCGGTTTTTGATTAAGCTCTTCTCTCTCTCTCAGGTTTACGTACACGTCAACGGGAGTAAAAACGCCACTGCCATTTTGCAAATATGGTCACCCCGCGAGAAATAAGGGCATAACATTTCATTCAAAAGTGGTTCTGATATCATAAGGTATGTAGGAACCCACATACGAAAACTATTGTTTTTATCCTGATGTAACCAATTTCTCTAAAAAATGGATGATTTTTCATGGAATAACAAAATTACGTGTGTTTCAGTTTCTGGCATAAAGTGTGATGAGAAAGCCTATTAACATTTCATTCTAATAATAATTTTCATAAAGAAATTTTCAAGACTAAGACAAGCTGTTTTAACAAAGTAAATTGTTATATTGTTTTTACACGTATAAAATATACAATGTAGATTTAAACCTAGAAAAAGTTTCCACACACAGGATTGTTCTGTTAAACCACAACTGCGTAGATGGAAATTAATATAATTCCTTACTCAAACAGTAAGTTTGTTTTACTATCACTAAAATAAAACAATCTAATCTTCCTTATCTAAAATCATTCATGTAAAAGATGGTCCACTTAGCGTGACTCAAACTGCTAGTGTTTTAATAAGACAAATCTTGTCATTTTTTTTTTATTTTTTAGGTTTAAAAGTAACTCATGGTTAAAACCTTTGCTTTCTAAACCAATACTACACGAACGTGGGTTCGAGCCCTGGTCAGGTTAAGTTATTTTCCTACTAGTTAATAAGACAATACTAACTTCTCTTCCTCAGATGGCAAAAGAATAGGATTTGCAACCAAGAAAAAGAGAAAAGAAAAAAGTATTTCAAACACATGAAAAGAACTTCTGTCTTCTTACTGAAAAACAGTTTAGTATCTTAGTGACTCATATCGTTGGTGGGGATCATGAACTTTGGGGATAGTGAATTTGATGTCTGACACCTTGATCCGACTTAGGATATAACACCATTTACTTAATTTGTATTTAACGTTCGCATATAATATACCGACGTTCTGTCAACACCCACCGCATCTCTGATGTTATATTTTAAACATAGTAATTACATATGTCCTAAAATGCTTGTATGAATACATATAATACCGATTATTATTATTTTCGTTCCCAAAGATTATGACGTCATTATTTAATTAACAACGTATCACTCATCAATGGACAAGATCTAGAGATCGCTGTCCATTGTATTTCATAGTAATTTGTAAGTACTAGAGATGTATCTTCTTAAAATTTTGATAATGCTATTAGATTTTGAGATATTTTGAAAATGTTAAAAAGATGGGGAAGGGAGGTTGTCGCGTGGTATTTATAGAATTGCTGTGTTAATTATTTGGAGCAGAATGAGTGGTATACAGCATACATATGACTCAATAGCTGGCGGAAGCTGGAGAAGATAAATTTTAACAGGTTGTGTTTTAAATTGTGCTTATTTTGTTACAATAATTGCGGAAATAATGTCAAGGAAGAGAGAAAAGGAGTTGGCTTGTCCGGCTAATATATTTTTCATTATACGCAATGCACATGGCATTTAACACACTCTATGTGCTAGCCCATAACCCGGAAGCAACTACATAGTACAACGAACTTTTAGCTTTTACTCCCATTTGACACTTTATAACTCATAAATTATATTTTGCGTTTCAACACTTCCACACGCTTTGAAAGTATTAAGTTTCTCGTATAAATTACGAGTTATTTGGCTAACCTGAATTGAACTTTACCTGCAATTATCAATATTGGAAATAAATTAAACGCCATACAACAGAAATAGCTAATAATAAGAATTACCGTGCTAACAATTAATCAACTTACAGCCAAGACAATATTGTTTTCGAAGGCTTTATATTCATATTAAAATACGCAACACTTGTTGATATTAGTTAGATGCTATAATCATTCATGACAACTGCCAGAAATTTATTGCTACCATCCATTTTGTACATCTCGTACAATCTTACAACGGTAAACTCTTGTTTATACGTGAGGATATACGCGTAAGAAGTGCATTGTATTTCATACAATGCATCGAAGTCTGCTACTATCTTGGAAAGTTCAACGCAAAAATAGGTATACACTCACGCAAAACATCAAAATCCGCCATACTAAAACAATAACACACCATAGAACTAGGGGGACCTCTTGTTTAAAACCATACTAGTAGGTGACTAATTTTTCACGCTACTAACGTGCTAAGTTCGTTTCTGAATACGATCTAGCCAGTCATGCGTTAGTCACTCGCCTAGTGCAGCGCTAGTCGCAAGACTAAATGTTTCTGAATACCGTTGAGTTTGCTTGTCTAGGTGAATTGTCATGTATTATAACTGTTTCCTAAATTTTTTCATTTCTATTGGAAGTAACCTATGATTAGGTGACAGTTTGAACTCCCGGGTTTCTAAACTCCCAATGTTTTGGATTATTTTCTAACAACCTTCCTCTGATTGAAATTAAGAGTTCAAAACAACTGAAAATAATCCAAAACATTGGAAGTTTAGAAACCCCGGAAGGTCAAACTCTCACCCAATCTCACTCAAAATTAAAATTAACAATCCTACAAAATATGCGTATGACCACAAGTCGCCTACAAACTATCCCCACCTCTTGTCAAACACGTAACAGCTGGTAAAATAATGGAATCCATAGAATTAAAAGTTAAGGTTTACTCACGTAATAAATTCTTAGAAAGTAAAATAGTAAGTCCAAACAAAAGATACTAAATTCATTATACATTTTTCTTCTTGTTTGTTTTTTCTATTTCCAGTATCTCATCGTATTATTCACTTATAATGAGTCCGCTATCCCAGTTCATCATTCCATTTCCTCCTCCTTTATTCTCCAGTCTAGTTTTCATCTTCTAACCATCTATTTGTTTTCCTGTTCTAGTATTACAGTATCTTTCCCGTCTATCGTATGGCCTATATTCTTTACATCTCTGAAGATCACACTCCTATCGCCTCTCAATCTGACGTTAACTTTGTGTTGCTTCAAAAAGTTCACTGAAGTCGACATCATTTGTGGCATTTGGGCATCCATGACTCAGGCCTAGATAGGGGGCGGAAAAGGATGTTTGAAGGTAGTCGGCCAGTGTCTAAGTCGAAGATACCATCCCGGTGTTTGCTTGGTGTGACTGAGAAAAATCCGTGGATATACCTCAGTCAGAATAGTCACCCGCTGATTTCCAACCAAGAACATCCACAACGCGAAGCTAACGCTTTGCCAACTGAGCTACGGTCGCTCTGTGTGTTGAATTTGACTTTTATTTATGGCCTTTAGGCATCTCAGGCTAGGATAGTGGGAGAGAATGTTGGAAGGTAGTCGATCAGTGCCTACGTCCAATATAGCATTCCGATGTTTACCTGATATAGCTGAGAAAAAAAAACATGGAACGGCCTCAGCCAGAATAGTCGGCCGCTGGTTTTCAATCCACGGTCTCCCAACGCTCTACCACTGGGACACGACAGCTCTATGATTAGAAGCAAGAGCGTTTATCGTTGAACAATGATTTAAAAAGACTTCTTACATTCAGTGGACAAATGTATTTACAGAAAAGTTCACTAATAGTCATAGAACAAAACGGTTCAGGTATCGATCAAGATATTTCGTAATGCGGAATTGGTTTGTGATACCAAATGAATCAAGAAAAGGTCTGCCGAGTTTGTTTTTAACATGTATAAGATATCTGTATTTTGGCCAAATATAAATGCAAATGAACATACATAATGTAATATATAGGGTATTGTTTACATCGAACGCTTCTGTAGAATAAAAGAATCATGCGAAACAAATATATGCCACTTCTTTTTCAAAATAACACAAATATTTTAGAAGGAAAATAGTAATAATGAATGAATACAAGGGTGAAAAACAACCTGTAAGTATCAAACAACAAGTTCCTTTCTTCCTTTTTTTTAAAAAAAAAATCATATTTCCTTCTTCCGTTTCAAAATTAGTTTTATATGAAGTATCCTGTTTCGCTACGAGAATTCCCACAACGCATTCGCTTCCTACAACGGAAAATAAAACGATGAATGTTTTGAAGTAACTAACAAAAAAAAAAGTATGGAAAAAGGGATTCTACCCGAAAAATACATTTTTGTAGCATTTTATAGACGCTTCCTTGGTATTTCTTTCATTTCGTCCCCACTATATTTTCATTTTTTTTCTTTCTTTCTCAAAACGAGCGTGTTATTTTGCTTCAGTTACTTCTAAGAGGATTGGGAAACAGACAACGAAAAATTCTTACTTCGTCTTTTACTACCACACACAATCTTGAATTCACAATGCTTAGCACTGTAGCAACTAGCATCCCACTTTTTCATAGTGTTGCTATTTGTGTGGAAGAAAAAAGAGAAACTATTCCCCACACTGTTCATCTCCTTGCGTTTCTTCTAGTCCCTTCCCAACACATTTTTCTTGATAAGAAAACCAAGAAGTACTCCCATTTGCTATCTACACTTTTATCTTGTTCCGTTTTTCATTCTCTTCTTTCCATTTCCCATTCTCAGTATCAAAAATTCTTTCCTCCTGCAGAATCTAGAGTTCCCCTCCCGTCCTCGTGGTATCCGCGCCAAAAAAATAAGAATACTTTTTTTTTCCTTCTACTTTCTGGTTCACGAAGAAAATTTTCAACTTGCGCCCTCTATTTCTCTTTATTCGTAACATAAAGTTCAAGAACTCTCCAACTGTGGCAGCACTGGTGACTAGGAAGACGCTTCTTGTCTCCCGGAAGGGGAATAAACGTTAAGTTATGACGTCAGCGGCAGCTCTCCCTCAGGGTGAGTCTGAATTGCACCTTAGGGTGACAACGATAACGCCAATGCCAGGCATGGGATCATCCTGATTCTCTTAGAAAAGATTTCTTTGCAAGAAGAAGGGAAAAAAAGAGTAAGCGAAACTACAAGAAAGTGAGAAGGCTCTCTTCTCCTCCTGCAACAGAAGATAGTGAAAAACCAGAGAGAATTATTGTTCAAAATTCAATTGAGAAATTCTACAAAATGGAAAATGTTTCCATTTGTCTATTTGCCTGCAGGTGGACGTTCCTAAATGCTAAACGAAATAAAACTTAATCTACTCCGGATATTACGTTTTAGTCAAAAAAATATGTTGTGTTATAAATGCACATAACACATAACGATGTTGTAACACATTTTTCTTTCATTATTGTAAAGTTAATACAAAACTTTAAAACCTACTGTGCCATCATCAGGAAGTATTTTACATTTCTTTTAGCTGTATTCATTTTTTTATTTGAATTTTTATTTATGGCCTTGAGGCATTTCAAATTCAGTCCCTGACAGGGTAAGGAAGAGGATGTTGAATGGTAGTCATCCAAGGCCTAGTTTGTAGGTACCATCCTGACATTTCCCTGGTGTGACTGAGGGGTCTGGATAAACCTCATAAGATGCCTCAATATGGAAAGGATGTAGATGGGTACCTCACTATATGTATTGCATTAGAAAATACATCTTTGTTTACAAGTGTGCAAATAGGACTGAAAATAGTACAACTTGCAGATTATGTTCTGCCTTGCCATTTTGTAACGAAAACACATAATTTCGAAAGAAGTAAAATGGTAGAAAGTCAACAATTCACATCATTCGCGACTAATGGAATATCCATTTCAATAGGATCTTACAGGAAGCAAGGATTCATAATTCCATCCTTGTATTTAATACATAGAAATGTCTTATGTGAACATGTATCACGATTTCTCGCAACTGCTTTATTTCTAAAGATGTAATCATATTATTATATTGTAATGCAATACTTTTACAGATTTAACGCTATTATGAGAATTAAAATAAGAAACTTGTATACGTGTCCATTTCCATCCGTTAGAAATAACCCTAAACTTTTCGAATTATTTTACTTTCTGCTTTGATTTAGATTTGTAAATAATCACATGGCAATCGTCAACCCTGGCCAGAAGTTATTTTGTTTTTACAAAGCGTGGTTCTTAACATGCAAGTGTTATAAACAAGTTCCTGGCCATTTGCTAAAATCGTAGATAAAAGAGCTATCTCAACACTAAATAAACCTCTACGTCCTCCTCATGAGCCCAACGAAATGGTGTACGTGGTTACTAGTGGAAAGGGCGAGAGACTGCGCATGCGCAAGCGTAGAATTTGTCATGATGCACGAGATACGTGCGAATGGGATTTACTTTCTAAATACGCTTTGTATTTGTTATGATATAGGCTTCTTTAGATGACAGAGAATTCAACTAAATAGTAAAGTTTACCTCACCTTATCCTTCAGTGTCCTTGTGTGTCTATTAAAACAGTTTAATCACTCGTGATGCGTAGGATAACAGTTATATCTACACGCATTTCTTTGAATCTGAACACCCCCAGGATTTTTGCATTTGTTAGTCCCTTCCTTGTTCACCCTTTATTCATACAAGAACAAACGTCTTCTAACGCATTTCGCAACCAAAAACGGATTAATTAACTTTAGACCTATTAGCAACATCTTCTCCACTACGGAAGGAATTTAACAGCGTTATAATTTCGTTGGGAGAGCAGTAGCCGTAAACATGCACTTTTAAGAATAATAAAGCTTAGATTTTGCAAAATTAGGCCAATCGGAAAACGAAAGAAAAGTTAATATAGTTTCACTGAGGCGAATATAGCCATGTAGACAATTTCGCCACTGAAGCACATAATTGGAGTTTGAGAAATGACCAACAGAGTACATGAGCCATTTCTTTGTGGATATGCTTTTTGGTTGTCTATCAACACGCGGACGCATTTTCAAAAACTTTTTTTTTTTCAGTAGTTCGACTTAGGCCTTTCTCAAAGAAAATACGCTGAATACTTGAAGCGAGGAACATGCCACAAATATCCACAGAAGCTTTTTGATAAGTACTTCCCCGTTCTCTTTGCTACTTGAGCACATGAAAGCTCAGTGTGTTGCTATCCCATAAAACCTTCGTTCATTGCAAGTTATAAAGAAAATTTGTTTCCTTTCAATAGTATGGAGTACAGGAATGATTAACAAAAATACCGCAATGTTGGCAATAACGCCACTCATGCTTGTTAGCACTATCGCCAGATGGAGTTATTGACTTCTTGCAAGTTACATTAAAGTTTTTCTTATAACATTTTATATTTCTGAATACATTTAAACAGAATGGATCACGGCTAGTTCACAGAAAACAGTTAAATGCTTGTTTCGAGGTGTAAAGTTATATAGATTATTCTCCACTATAATGGCAATACTTTATTTTAAGATATGATGTAAATACAGCGAACATTAAGAAATCTTCGGCTTAAGGTCAAGACACCTTATTAGAAATGATTAACTGTTATTGTAAATAAGTTTTATGTAAATTATAGAATAGGCCAACTAATTGCTGGCAAACATTATGGTTGCGAAAGTGGAGCACTGCTCAGCTATAGGAAAATTACGTAAGATTATATAACACATAGCAGATTTTTAAGCGCACGACACAGCAGAATTAGGATAATAAAAAGATCCGACAGAGATGGTTAAGGGACAGATGGACTCTTTTTCCAGTGTTAGGAGACAGTTACTACTGATCAAATATACGCCAATCATCATTTGCCAAAGACAGGAGTCCTTGTGTGTCTGCTGATCATCACTCTGCCCAAGTGCATCAGGAAACATCTTCGATCCTAGAAAATGGCACCAACCGACACAACATCGACGATGAAGGTACGATCCAAATTCTGCCCTTCATATACTCGTAACTCCTATTATCAACACTCATTAAATCCTTATATCAAGAGGTAATCTATTTATTTCTTTTAAAAACAAAAAAATCTCAGTATCTCAATCTGAAAAACATGATTTCTGAACTAAACTTCGGACCTTTTCTCAGTCGTATCGTCACGACTGCTCAGAAGTATTTTATAGTTCTGTACACGTGTTTTCAGAAATGTAAAAAGCTTATTACTACTAACTGTTAATAAAATAACTTAGAAAGTGCTTCAAAATATAGCACTATCGACAAATAAATAGGATTGCAAATAACTACCGAAAACTACATTCATTGTTTAATTCAGAAACCCGCTATCAGTAATGTTTCACTAATGGCTGATAGCGTGTTTCTGAAATAAATGATTCAATTACAAGATCTAAAGTATAAGGTAATATTATTCTGCTGAAGGTCACATGCTGTCCAGAAAGTCTTAAATGATGAACTGAAAGGTTCCACTTCAGAGATCTATTAACGTAGAGATGGATCCTCGATCCAGATTCCTACACATTACGAGGAACGTAACAAATAATTACAGACTTTCTTGAATGTCTTATCCTCAAAGAGTGTGACTGAGGTTTCGTGGACGTGTAACGAATTGTCATTCGTACATTTATTATTATTATTGATATTATTATTTAAATTTAGATCGCGTTTGTTCCGTGTGGCGATCTTTATTTGTTATTCTGGTTGTCTAGTCTGTATGCAGGCATTTGCCTGCTGGAGAATTTTTTCGTGCTCCACTGCTGAAGTTTTCTCAAACCTCAATGTCTAAGTAAATCAGATCAGTGTTGGATTGTTTTATTTCTTCTCTTAAAAACGACATTGATCTCCAGGTCATGTTATATGTGGATCGATTGTGCTTGGTAATGAGATTCTAAGTACAATATACTGTATGTGTTCGAATGCTATAGCTTTTGACTTAAAACACGTGGAATTATTCTATCAAATGATTGGATGGGCCAGTTTGGTGTTGACTGAAATATTAAAGTACGTGAGTTTCCATTCAGGGAATAAATCCACATTAAACCTTGCTAGGAGAAGCAATGACCCATTGGGCCATTATTGTAAGTATTGTATATTTTGGTTATTATGTCTAGGCTATATTTTGTTATCGTTGTTGTAATAGTTGTTTAGATTTTGTAATAAATTCATGTTAGAAAGTTTTCTTTTACGTTTTCCTGAATTAACTAGTTGTAAAACGAAGTAAGTTCTTTAAATTGGATTAGATAGACGCAGTCGCCCAGGATTATTGTATGAGTGAACTGTCTGAATTGGTCGCAGATTCGAACCCAGTAGCTTGATATAATTGTATATGCCAAGATATCCGGACGGGCCTAGGTCGGCTTGATCAGATCATACATGCAATAATAAACTGGTTACGCAGTTGTTTTCTGGTACGGTTTAGTGGTATTCGATGTACTCTCGTCTTTTTTAACATTTATTTTGTACTCCTGTGGAATATACCGTAATGGCCTTCCGGTCTAGTGCTGTTGTTACAGACGCCAAACGTTTAGCTACCAAACATTGTTATGAAATCGTTAGAAGCAAGTCAATTACTGTACAATAGGAATTGCTGGTAAAATTTGAAGAATGTTCTTAAAAAATAATACGAACTTCAGAAAAAAACATTCAGTGCATTTAACGTAGATTATGGATCAGCCAGACAACTCGGGAGAAATTGGTTGTCACCTTAAGGAATATGTGATTCAAGATAATACGAAGAAGGAGTACGATTAGAAAGATAATTTTATTGTGATTGTATTGTTTTATTGCTAACAAAAATACAAAAAATCCTAGATTCAATGTATAGAATGCAATATATGGTTCCACGAGAACTGTGACTCAGGGATATGTTTGACAGTAATTTGTCTGTTCCAGGAGTTCGACGATGATTGTACACTGTTGAATGATGAGCAGATTTTACCGACAATACATATCTAATATCTGAATCCACATACGTTATTTGCTAAATAATTTCATTATTATGTTCCTCATGATGTGTTTTTAATTTAGATTAAAAACGTATCATTCCAATCTATTTTTCTATATTTAATGGTGAAATTTATAACTGGCGATATTAGCTTTAGGTACTTGTAATATCGCCAGTTTATCTAATGTAACAAAAACACTAATAATCTATAGGTGGTTTCTAATATTAAAATTTAAACTTTGGTGATTTTAGCACAACATCCTACGTAGTTGTACTATTTACTTTTTTTCTCGGGCTGAAGGTGAATAAGTTATATCAGATATTCCGAATTGGTGGCATTATTTGCTTCATTTACCTTATCTCTTACACATAGTAGGTGAGAGTCTACTCTCTCAACCAGTTCCAACAAAAACTATCACAAAATAAATCTATAATATCATTCCTTCAGAGACTAGAAGAAAAGATCATGCACTTAATTAGTACGGACTCGAAAAAAAAACATTTTATGTATATTTACTATTCACTACGATAGTATATTTGCTCATCCATTAGCGCATGGCTTTAACCAGTATTATTTAACGGGAGACTAGTATATCCCTAGAGTAATGTTCGTATATATTTCAACAGAGTCTATAGTTAATGGATTACTCTTCTTGATAAGTTCATTGCATCACTCCACAAAACTTAAACTGACGTACAAATTACAATTTAGATATTCACTAGTGAGAGATCACTAAAGAAACGACCTGATGTGTACACCCTGAAATTTAATATAGAAAATTACATTTATAGAAACACCGAATTTGTGTTGGTAAAAAGGCTTTTATAACCCGCTCAGCTCTGGTTTGATGTTGCCTCCTACCATACGGAAATTATGTCTTAAGAATATGACCAGGTACTGTTTTGATTCCAGGTGATTGTTTTCCCAAAGAGGAATGAAACAAAAACTACTCATCCGTAACGTAACAAGATAAACATTCCATATATCAAATGATATTTGTGGTAGTAACAAAGGATTTTAATACTGTAAAGGAAACAAATATAACTTAAATTTTATTTAATTTAATTGTATTTATTTATGTTCCTAAGCCACCTACGGCTCAAGTCGAAAGTAAATTATATAAGGTAAACATACGGAAGTGATTTTTTCATTAGCTCCTTTATATTATATAGAACAGAAATAGGTATTTTCAAGAAATATATATTTTGTTTCTTAAATACCAACATTCTAATTTTGCTTACCACTGAATCATAAACTGTACCTAGTGAGCATAATGCTGTAGATCCGGGTGTCCTTAATGCTTCATAATAATAATAATAACAATTCGTCCAACTCCTGCAGTATACTGGTTACAATGGAAAACTTTAGATCGGTTCTGGAAATACATGCACCTTTAAATCATGCTAATGGCTATCCTGATCGAAGCTTTCCATTTTAGTACTTTTCACCAAAAGAGTGTAGGAATGGTATCTGATCTGCTGGCTGCTACATTCTCCATCTCAGTTTCACACGAGAGTACTCGCTGAGGAAAGTAAGGTCTCAGAGCTGTGAGGGGTGTAGATCCTACGGAAATGTTCAACCAATATCTCAGTATGATGTAACTTATAAAATAATAAAAATAATCTTTATTAATGCGTTTTGAACAGATATACAAGTGCAGTATAAAACCAATAAAGCATAGGTCAAACGATAATGATTAAATTATGTCGGGTTACAGAACATGAGGATAGAATAATTAGTGTTTAGTTTATAAAACACATTCACCCGAGTATTTCATAATAAATATATAGAAAAAGGTTCACCACCATTTTGGATATAGAACAAAATACAAGTGCAGGTACAAGAGCCCTGACATCTACGTACATGGTATAATTTTGAATAAATATAATGATAGTTAATGAGTACATTTAATCACATTATAAATGTATAAGACAAGTTAGAGACGAGTCAATCACTTTAGTGATTTAAAAAATGGAAAATTAGTTACTAAGCAGTAGATGAAATATTATACGTTGTCATCATTCTGTTTAACATAATTTTTAGTTTGTCAAGAATCCTAAACAAACTGAGAGTTCTTAACTTACGTGAAGGAACTTGTATCTGACATTTTTCCAGCAGATAACTACTTTGAATTTTGTTTTTTAATAAGTAATCGATAAATTGAATATCTATTTTTGTCTCTTCTTAGGTACAAGGATTTAATCTCGAAGTATTGGCATCAATGTTCGTAACTATACTTTTAGTACTCCAACTTAAATGAATAGCATAACATTTTAAAAGAGGTCTTGTGGATGTCCTCAAATTTTCCTTTGACGTTAACAGTATTTGTATTCCAGATGACAATTGCATGTTCAACTTTGCTTCTTACTAGGAGTTTATAAAGCATTACATAAGTAGACATAAGGGAGATTTCCGACCATTGGTGAAACAGATAACCAATCAACCTTTTACCTTCAGTTGTTACAGCCTGTAGCTGAGTACTGATGAATTGCATGTTGTAATCAAAACATACCCCTAAATTCTTTAAACTTTGAATTATATTTAAGGTATTGCCC
>JAGDQP010058892.1:0-12475 GCA_022664845.1 Lepisma saccharinum | reverse complement strand
GTTTTTCATCATTTTAAAATTGAAAATGGAACATAAGAAACGGAGCATCTAATTAATATTTTTGTACGTTTGAAATACTCTATTTCACACGTAAGAGGTAAGAAATTTTATATTTTTTATGTAAAAGTAAATTTCACAGAAGCAAATCAAAATAAAATTACGTCATCCAGAGCTTCAATAGGCATGGTATAAGTAAAGTATCAATAATGTAATTCTCAGCATTTCACGATAATTAAATATATGGGTAATAAAGGTGTTTGCAGACTTTCAACTGTTTCTAATATTTTGAGAATCAGGAACATAAAATGGTTTGGGACAGTAATATAACTATTTTCCAACATTTAAAATAATTATACACACTGGCAACATTTAAAATAAGTGTATCTGAAAGATGATGGATCTCCATTCGTTAATATATCAACACCTTTCTCAATGTAAAGTGTTGTGTTTGAGTGTGCGATTTCTGTCTCTACGTGTTATAGTTTAATAGCTATTTTCTGTGAACGAACACGTTTAACTTTTGGGGAAACAGTGTAACTTAGATGATTTTCCCACATTGAGTTTTGCTGTTGGTTTCAATATACTTGCCTGTTAGATCCCCTATTTTAAGTGAATTAAATTTATTACTATTTCCCTGCAACACATTTTATCCTGAGTCTTACAAGTTTTGCAGTAGTGCTTTAGTGTATTTGTGGAACATATGGGGCGTATCTTTATTTGACCACATATATTTTAAATAATCTAGAAAGGTGGAGTTTAGAACCACAAAGCGAAAATCTCTTTTCAGTTTAGGAAATAGGGTAAAACTACAACATCAATAAGATTAGAGGACTATACAAAGGTGTAATGTCGACAAGAAAAGATAAGCAGCAAAGGTTAGGGATGATTCAGGTGGAATCCTGTAAAATTCTCGATATATGATAAATCTATTTCGACAATTTTGTTAATGTACACACAAACGAACACAGAAAAAATGAAATGATGCCGCAGAACAGTGAATAACCGAGCAAAACAAGATAGAGGTTGAAATAAAAAAAGAGAGTCGAATCATCGCGAATTAACATCACAGCCGAATTAATTATATCAGGAGAAACACCTCTACGGAATAACTTTGCTCACAATCTGTTACAAAAAGTGTACTAATACCCTGTTAACACGCCTACGCGTATACGTAGATGATATAATTGTAAATCATCAATGTTAATGTAGAAAATATAGATCTACTTTAAAATAGATTTTTGCCATGAGACCACCTTGAAAAAATGAGAATACAGTGAGACGGTTCACTACTTGTTCATATATTCCAAGGACACACACAATTTTATCAGAAGGGAAGAAACTATACAATATCACGAAAACATTGGGACAAAAAGTGAGTAGCATTAAATCGTTTGAACCAACCGTTCGTATATGGAGATGATTCAAATCAGATTGGAAACCATTTTGATTCACTACAAGATAAAACCAATGTTTTAGTAAAAGCAGGCTTGTAATATGGTAGGCTACCCGTGAATGTAGAAAAATCAAAACACATAATAAGACGAAAAACAGAGGATAAAAGAAATGCCGACATAATAATAAAGAATAAGACATTAGCGAAATAAGCCTGTTTGTTTTTATAATTGCGAATATATAGGAAACAAGAAAGAAACCATGGGAGAACCAAAAAGTCACTTAGCAGCGGGAAACTTGTATGTGTTCAGTTCGGAAACTCCGAACATCGTGATTAATATCAGGGTAGCTGAAATTGAAAATATACAGCACGGTAATAATTTTTGTTTGTTAAAGATTGTGTACGACTCTGGCATGTCAATAAAGTGTGTGTGTGTCGCAAATAAAGGTTTGAGAAAGTTATACAGGTTAAAACGGAATTAGATGACCAGAAAATAAACAAGATAATGGTCGATGGTCAGGGTAAAATCGCACAAAGAACGATTGTTACTGCGGCGATGTGTCTACAAGCTCCGTAAGACATATCATTAGTTGATTAGTATGGGGCATTTTTAGGTAACTATGTTATTATATGTTTACCCTACATTAACACGAGACTGTCCATATGTGTATTCATTCAAGATACTCATAGGGAACGCGTTTACGAGTGATGCAAAATCAGGGACTCCAGGTTGCTGTCATGCATCGTTCAATATTCAACATTTTGTTCACTGAAGACAAATTAAATATCAAAGTTTAAATATAGTGCTTATTAACACAGATTTCAGTGCACTTTAAAGTCCTTGTCTTGGAAGAGGTTTAAGCAGTCATAACATGGATATTTACAGTTATAAGAAAGATAGTTATTTCTATAGGAAAGATTTTCACGAAGCTTTAAAATATTGTAATTGGGCTTTGTGTTATTTCAAATGTGAATTACATTCTCAGTCGTTTATGCAGATTGTTTAGTACACCTGAAAGACTAAAGTAGCAATATTAGTTGTTTGGTGAAAATTTTATTAATGATTTGGACTCCTAGGATGTATTTGGTGTTAGAATATACAGCAATGAAATTACGTCTTGGGATGTGCGACCATTTTTACGATATTGTATTTAGTTGCTGAGAAGTGAAACTCACTTCTCAGTAATAGCTAGTATTCTTGCCAGGAATGCTAGAGAGGGGTTGCATCAGCAGAATATCAGCACAGCACATATGGACAAATAATACAAAACGAGATCAATGAACGCTCAATTTACTTCCAGATATCTCCTCCACCGAGAGCTCGGCTGACTTTACCCCAATATGGCAGACTGAGACACTGCAAAATAATTCAGGAAATCCGTCTATCAAAGACTATATAAAAAACTGGGTTATATTTTTGAAATTTATTTATAGCCTGCTGTGTTAAATAAAATTATTAAAATTGCGAACATCAGTATGCCTATAACAATCCCTGATACTCGCAACTCTAAACCACATCGAGGGACCGCGATTATTTCAATGAAGGAAGGATATGGTTTCTTACGTATATGTATCTAACGTTCAGGCGTATTTCTACATCCACTCTGCCCGTCCCCCCCCTCTCTCTCTCTGTACGTGTCAGCGCGCGGGTGTGTGTACGCACTTTAAACATTAAATACTATGGTGAATATAGTGATGTCTCGATGAGATACAGACGTTACTTTCTGTAAATACTAAAATATTGGCAGGATGAATTTACATGAAGTTATATTAGTCAAAATATCCATATTGTACATTTGTGATAAAAAATATGTGATGTATGCCAGCGTGAAAAGAAATACAAAAAAGTCAACACAAATTTAGTAACCGCAAGTGAGCAAACACTGTTAATTAATAAATAATATTGACTTACGTTTTGAATAACCAATTAATGTATCCGAGCAGTTGCATAGTTCAATCTTTTTGTCGGTTCTGCATTGAGCTCTACACGCCGATGGTGAGTAATATTTGAACGCCCACATTCCGTCATTCTCTTCTGGTAATCTGCACTTTCTTATCTGGATAGGTATTGAGTTTATCACTTCATCATCGACGACACTCTCGTGTATTGTAAGCAAATACTCCAATCGCTTGAAGTTCAAGAATGTATCGCTAGACTTCTCCCAATTTTCTCTTGGTATTTCGTAGTTAACTAGTAGGAGAATCTGTAAAATGTTACATTTGAAGTAAAATTTAGCTACAGACGGAAAAGCAGTTAATTTCCGATTAAATTAAAACTCAATTAAATGTGCAGAGATTGGTCTAAATGATTTTTCAGAAACATCAAAATTATCTCTAGCGTTTCATTATAATATTTTAATCTAAAATATTATATATAGGCAGCTTAACCTCTAATCGAGTTGCTAAAACACAGGTATCTTCTGAGAGTAAGCATGTGAAGTAAAATGTGAGACAACTAGATCAAATCCGCAATTTCTTTAGAATGTATAATTATAAGGCGAATCAAGATCAAATTAAATCGGAAAGAATTATAGATATCCAATTAATAGATTTTAGATAAGACTTATTAGAGAAAAATGTTAGTATAATAATGAAACAGTCTAAAAGAAAATACATGAATTTTAGAAAATATGTTATTGACTCTTTCATTGTTACGATTAAACTTATTTCCAGTAATTTAAATTATCAAAATTATTATTACTCTAAATTGCAATTATTTGAAAATAAACTAGATCTTCATTCATTATTACACATAAAATACGTGTTAGAGTAGCGAATACAACATTATAAATGCTTTTTCTCTACAAAATTGCTGAGGAAATCTTCAGATGTTTACACCGTTTGGAGTCCGGGAAAAATATTAGTCTTGCATTTATTCCATACGTGGCGGACTTGATACAACTTTTACAGCAAAAATAAAACTAGTTTCATTTTTGCCGTGCTACCACCATATTTAGCCTAGTAGCTACCGGTTACAGTGTTCTGCAGTAAATTTCAATTTTTAAGAGTCTTCTTTAAAATACCGCAGGATATACAAACGCACTCGTTATTGCAGATAATTGGCCCAAGAGTTAGCTACATTTAACCTGGGTATGGCTGTAGCTGGTATGTGACATGACAAATTTCAAAGGCCCAATCTAGAACCTAGATAATGAATTTCAAAGCTAACTTGTTCCCAGAATTTCAAAAGTGTCAGTGACATTTAACATATATGGTCATTTGTTTTGGAAATATGCACTACAAAATGTGAGAACTGTGAAAAGATAATCGTTTGTCATCCTGTCGCTACAGATGATTTAATATGTACTAACCTTTGACGAACGGATCGAGAGTGTGTTAATGACGGGTGATCCCAATGTCAATTTGAATGTGGATGAGTTCAACGAGCGTGAATCATACAGACCAAAAAGAACACGATTAATCGTATTCTATTCATTGAAGAAATATGAAGATATGGGATCGCCGCGACACGGGATACATTGGACAACATGGACCACAACCCACAAGAACACGGAACTGCATTTCAGTCTGCAGTAGGGAAGGTCCTACAACCAGTACTCGAAGAATATTAGCAATGTCAGGCACTTTGTACAATACATTATAAAGCGTTGCAATGAGATTTCAAGGTTCCCTTTGTGTGTTACTTAGTGAAGGGTCCCTGTTCTATGTCCAAGGTGAAGTTAAGAAACAGAACCATATCCATAATACTGACGCCAACCTATCAAATGCAGATGATCCTGCAAGTCTGAATTTAGTATTATACAACATTTGCTCAATGTAGCTGCCATTTCGACATACATATAAGATAAATATTTTTATTCATGTGGCCTTATGTATCCCGCGTAGCACATACCTTCAACGGCGGCTTAGTAATTCTGGATATGCTGCTGCAGATACTGCACATCATTTTCGCTACAACGCCATGTTTTCATTTAGATCCAGAGATCAAGGGTCATGGAAATAAGAGAATGAGGGTCCATTCGAGGAGTGTGAGTGTGAGACTGATCCAGCGTTCCAAAAATTTGCGATCCAACCATCCTCTTGCCTATGCAGAGTAATGTTTGGGGCGCACGGTCTTTTAGAAAAGAAAACAGGGGAATTGCGTTCAGTATTCATAAGTGAGGTTAACACGTCCTTCCGAAGGTCATCGAGTTTACCAACCGATGAGATTTGGTCCGGATAGGTCTCAAATATTTTAATTTAGGTATTTATTGACTTCTTTGGCATAGGTGAGATCGATTAGGTAGAGTGTTGGAATATATAGCTATGATACTATCCCCGCATTCATCTAAATTAAATATTAGGAAACCTCAGTCAGCTTAGTCGGCCGCAAAGTTCAAACCTTATTATCTACTCATTGCGCTCTCAAATTTGCCGTTGTGAATTAGAATACAATGTTATACAGGGTTGTTTCGAAACATCACGCTTTTGTAAATGTTAACAATATCTCAACAAAAGTTTAGTTTGGTATTATATTTGGTTAAATCATAAAGTTATGATTAGGAGCATTACACTGATAACTCAAACAATGTAAATTTTAAGTAAAATTTTCTAAACAGGCAAAATTTCTTTGAGAGGGATTATTAGCATTGCATAGAGTAGAAACATTGTACTCCATGAAGATAAATGTTAATACACACCCCATAAACTTTACTATTGATGACAAACTCTAAGGTAGCATCTTTCTCTCCAGACACATGTATTGGTAACAGAGGAGCACTGGAATAAAATTAAGGAATCACATGAGTTTGTCTCTTGAAATATAACACAACAGTCAAATCTTGTTTTCTTTTCTTTAAAAAAGTATTGAAAATAAGTTAATATTTCACCTTTTAATATTCGATATTTATATTATTGAAACATGATTTCGAACCGAAATTGGCTTAACCTTAGCTACAATTAGTTTCTTGAACATCAATATGCATGAATATTTTTAAGAAAATTATTGTATAAACAAGGCCATAAGTTTCTGACCCCGCCTTTGATGATTACCTTACCTTTACGAGTTATTTTACACTTTACCCATTGTTTATGCAACCGAAATTGATTAGTAACAATCCGTAAATGTATATTATTCCAGAATGTGCAATTCTTGCTCGAAAGTAATTATGCAAAAATAAAATAAAACAAGAATGTGTGTTGCGGAATCATACACATTGCATTTCAAGGTGTTTACATTACATTACATTACATACATTACATTACATACATTACATTTCACGATTTCAAGATGTTCTAATGTTAGCAGTGTCAATGTCAACTTGACAACGATTTTACTTTATGAAATTCTGCAAAAGAAATTGATGAAAAACTTACAATTTGGAAATATGGTATATCTAAAGTATGCAATCAGTTGTGCTAACCAAAGGTTATATATTATTTGCTTTTGAAATGAAAATAATAATATGCGAAAGTCGATGATTCCATTTTGGTGCATAGAATTTTGAGTATCACATGTGTGCATGCTATATCTTCAGAACACTTATATTATCAACTAACCTAACCTTAACTAATTTAATATTTAGTGTTATCTTCTTGTTTGTAAGTAAAAACAAATGTTTAACATACTTGATTCCTAAAAGTGGAAAATTTGTACATAACAATACTAAATAGATCTGATATTCAATATACTTCCAAGATGCAAGTACCTTTAACAAATCAAACGGAAAACAAGCGAAAAGCATTTATTGAAAAGTGTTATATTTAACTGTCATACTGAATAAATGTATTCCATAAATTTTATAAGACTATCGTGTAACAGTAAAATACGCTGTTAGAGAAGAAGGTAGGGAACAGATGAACACATGGGAGATAAGCATTTCGTCGCAAAAAGAAAAAAAAAGCAAGAATTACACTTAGCTATGTTCAGATTGAATTAATGGATCAATCGGTGTATCCAAATTTGCAACGAGACTTAGGTTCATCATCATATGAATTTGGTAAAACTGAACTTTATACTTCATTGCAGCATTACTAAAACTTTTCGAATATCGCATAACCTGGGATTAAAGGATTTCTGCAAACTAAAATCAAACATCTCTCATTACAAAGTGGTGAACTAAAAGTAAAAAAGTTAGTTAATTTGATTTGAACTCAACACTTTGTGACAGAAAAATCCAAAAGTATTTATTATAATAATACGTAGCTCCGGAATCTAAGAAATATGCCAAAGAAGAAATACAAAATTGATAAATTATTGAATGAAAGGAGTTTTCTGCTTGTTGACGCCTGAAATAAAAAAAAGTTTTAAGTAGGAGCTTCTCGTCCTTCTGATGCCTAAATTGATCTATATACAGAGAACGAAACGACACTTAAAGATCGTTCTTGTATTTGCGTAATTTTAAACTCTGTGGAGATTGAAATACTTATTATTAAGATTAAAATCTTACAAGGTTTTGAGCCTGATATAGTGCTATATGTACCAGGTGTGACCTTTAAAAATTCGGTTGTTTTTTTTCACAAAAAACACGTTTCATGTGGAAGAAAGGTAGTAAGTAGTTTATTCAAAGTATGGGACGCCAGTCACACATTTTCTCCATCCCTCTGGCAATTTGTGGATGTCTTCCAAAAAAAAACGTATATATTTTAAGCTGATTCAGTCATGAAGCCATTTTAAACATCTCTGTAATTGTTGAAATGTTGCATGGGAAGTGAGGATAGACACCGATGAAAACAAGTGGTAGTTGGAAGGAAGCAATTCTGGTGAGTATGGCGCACTATGGTGCCAAATACCGAAAACGTGGCGAAAAGTCCCCAAAAAACGTTGTAAGTAGGGAAGTTTTAAGTCCCTCAATAGTTAGGTTGGTACCTGCCGCCTTCAAAATGAGCGTTTACAACGGTCAGTATAAGCAGCCGACTACTTTAAGCTGATGTAACCTCTCGTGAATGGCGAGTCGCATATCGCCACATTGAAACGCTATCGGTATTTTATATTCGACCGCGCAGAATATTTTGTACTATTTACTAGTTTGGCATACATTCAAATGAAAAAAAACTGTTGAAAGTAAGTATATTAATTGTTATTGTATAACTTAAACAATTAAAATACGCTTGTAAATTGTCGATTTTCAAATGTCGTGATGCAAAAGTCGAAAGTCCCACGATGTCCCACGATCAAATAACTTGTTCTTATGACCAAAATCATTCTTTAACATAGTACTACACAGCCTGAAGCCCGTTCGTGCCCGTTTTGTATTGTTCATTTTTTATTCAATAACGTTTCCTTTTTAGAGCCATTAAACATTTCCCTGGTTTTAGTTCTTCAAATAATTGTTTGACTTGTTGATTTTGCTTTTACTGTTAGTAATAAAAATAATTGTTGGGCATGTTTATTAACAAAATGTCTTTATTAATAAACGTATATGTGAATAAATAAATAAAAATAAATAAAGGTTTTCGTCAAGAGCTAGGACATTTGGTTGATCTACCGAAACTGGTGTTACGAGTGCTTTTGCTTTATGTTTGAGGACATGTTCGGATTCGAAATTGCCGGATAGATCAGTGCGACGACTGACTAAAAAGACGGGCGCCACTCATTGTTCTTATACGACCCAATGAGTAGCCGGCTGAGCTATTAGTACTTTAACCTAACAGGAGATAAGATGTCCCAAACTAGCACTCGAACATGCAGGGATAGGATTCCCTTGGGAACTTATATGAGCAACAAGATAAAATAATAGAGAACCCGGAGATGGACATTACTTATATCTCCCGCCCCCCTTTGATAATTTTGTTCTTATTAGAATAAATATACGGCAGAACTTCCCTACTCAGTGTTACCATTGCAAGCATTCGAGAGAATAAAGAGATAATTCACCGCAGACACTATCGGCGACGAATATATAACTGAATAAAATAACTTCTAAATCATAAATATACCTAAAGAGAGCAATACGCTGAACGCCGTATAAGTATACAACCAGCGCAGCAATAATCCGGAGCGGAACGGTATACATGGCAGGGGCTCCTTTGTGGTCGAAGTCTTCTTTGCTAATAGCACAACGTTATAAAGTAATAAAGCAATCGACCTTTCTATTTTGAGAGAAAACCTCAAGGAATTAAGATTAAGAAACGAAAACACTTAGTGGATTTGGGGATAAATATTATTATAAAGAGAAAAAAACTATACGAAGATTACAAATACAATCACTATATACAACATAGATCAATTCTTTCTTACATTCAAAGCTTGGTTTCTTTAGATGTTTGTAGGTTCGCGAACTCGGCCATAAAACAAAGATTTCTGTTGGGAAGTTTTACAAACATAATTAATAACCTGATAATCTTAACTCATTAGAGAAATTAATAAATCCTTCCTTTTAAACAGTAACTCGCTCATAGTCACTAGCTATTTTAAAGGATCGGACGGAAAACATAATGTTCCCGAGAATTTACGATACCTTATCAAGTTTATTTATTTATTTACATTTTTCTTCGAACCTCAATTATCGGGGAAATAAGATACCACAGACAACTTGTAAAAAGCTGCTGGGCAGAGATAATCGCAACGTAAAGTTACTTCATGCAATGTTAGAAGAATCAAGAATAGATTAGGCATAAATATATTTTAGGTTGAGTAACAACTTACAGTTTTTTAAGCCATAAACCGAATTTACCCGACTTTAGTCCCTTTGCATTCCCCGCACAGCGTTTGAGGAAAAGATCTTATTAGCAAAAAGAGGACTGAATTAAGTTATGAAATAGTTAAGAATCAGATAAAGATTTATGAGTGGAGTCTTGGAAAACAGAGACGTTACGGCCTCCGGAGATATTCTACTAGCTACTTCACCAGCCTCGCCTTGCATGGAAAATAAGGCTGACAACAACATTGTTAGTTAGCTCTAATGCCATGGAGATCGCAGACCTCCGGCCATTCTTCAATGAGAAAATTGGCGTCTACTAGAAATTCACTAATTTGTTCGACTCAGCGAACACACGCTTCCATGTCGTGTTTTTCTACTTAGAAAAGACAACAATAGAATAAGAGAGAGACAAGCTTATATAAAATAAAGGAGAATTTAAGATTTACCCATAATTCCTTTTATATTAAGTTATTAGACATTCAGAAGAAATTATCATTCAAGATACGAACTCTGGCCTGTATCGTTGTTAGTATTTGACTTATTAGCGGTGGCTGCTTCTACTTTAATGTTAACGACGCCCACTCTTCACGTGAGTAAAAGCTTACAAACAATTTTCTCTAATTATTCAAAAGATGGAACTTTAGGCTGCTCCCAGGCACAATGCCGTATATTAACTCTCCAAGAAGTAGTTCCACTCTTAATTCGTACTCCGGTGTACGATCGCTCCCATGCGGAATTGTTTACTTTAATTATATGGCAAGGAAGAAATATCAAAGCACTGGGCTATTTAAGATAGTATGAGAGAAAGACAAAATAATACAGGCTTTACCTTAAGTAATTGATACTCTCTTACATACCTTGACATTTTAACGCCGAAGTTTAGATTCTCGGGGACGTCGAAACCAAGCATTAATTCAGATAAAATTCCGACTCGCTACAAAATGACTAACTTAAAAACGAATAAAACTAAATTACAGCAGAATGTCTCAGAAAGCTTGCTCGGCAACGATATAGATCATGAATTTCCGAAAATAATCTATATTAGAGCCTTGTTACAAATTTGAGAAGATTACATTATGGCGAAAAGTAGATTGCGTCGGATACGACAGGGGTTCTGTCATATGAGGGATCCATGACGGAGCTCCCTCCAGCCTTTAACGCTACATCGCGGAGGCTGTTCGAGGCGTATCGAAGAAGCTGTTAGAGAGATGTTACTCGGTCGAAGATATTCAGCGGACTCTCCGATTCTCCCAGAAGCACAAACATATAACCGAAACGGGAAGAGAGACTTCTAAATTCCTCCTCCCCAACGAAGATAGAAAATTAACCAATAGGAAGGACTTTGTAAAACTAACAGATGTGTAATTTCTAGCCTCGCTAAAACTCTCGGCGGTGATTACATAAAAACCAGCAATTCAATAGAGGCTAAGACCCCACACGTGGCGAAGTCTTCGTCGGTTCGCGTAACCTTGCTCGCAATAAGCTTCCAAAAAGATTAACATAGGAGGTTCTTTTTACATAACGAAACTCATTTCTCTTTTACAAACTAAGCTAATATGGAATTCCTCCTTTTACACATATCAGAACTTCCCAAATCAAATATTGAATTTAAAAAGAATACAAAAATTAAATTTTGGCTCGAGCTGCGGATGTTACTTTAAAAAAATTAATTTTCAAAAAATAAAAATTCATAAAGTAACGACGAAGGTTGTTACACTGGGATATGGCAGTACGAATGATGGAAACACTGCGCGTCGGTTTTTCGAAAACACAAAGATCACTGCTACAATAAAGGGAATCGATGTAAGGTTGATCAAACTATTTCACGTAATTCTGCAAGTGATTAATTGTGGATTTGAAATTAATGTTCCTCAGTATGAACAATACTGTATAGAAACAGCTCGCTTATTTGTACAATTATATGATTGGTTTTATATGTCAACTACGGTGCATGAATTGTTATTGCACAGTGCAAAGATTATCAACGCGTCGCTTTTGCCTATCGGACAAATGTCTGAAGAAGCACACGAGTCTTGCAACAAATTCATAAAAAAGTACCGACAAGATTTTGCTCGTAAAACGAGTCGTCTAAAAAATATGCAAGATGTGTTTTTAAGGCTCATGGCTTCTTCAGATCCCCAAATATCGAGCATCGGAAAGTTGCCGATTAAATGCTTGAGATCGCTGGACCATGAGGCTATTGCACTGTTAAAAGCGCCTACTGAGGAATGCCACAGTGATTTCAGATCCTTAGCTGACCTAAGTAGTAGCTCGGATGAATCATATCATTCTTCTGATGATGAATATTGAAGCATATGTATATGTTTATGTTTAAGATAAAAAATAAACTTTAATTTCAATACAATTTTTTATGTGTAAAAGTAATTCAAAATGAGGTACCTTAATAATATATACTTTATATTACAGCTGTCATTTCTTACATCTGCCTCATAATTTTCCAACAAATAACATTAAATAAAGAATATGTGACCTCAACAAT
>JAGDQP010058890.1:0-12475 GCA_022664845.1 Lepisma saccharinum | reverse complement strand
CATTTTACACTGGTATCCTTACAAGATTCACACTGTACAGCAACTGAAACCCCAAGATCCGCAGCAACGCCTTGCGTTTGCCCTTCGCTTTTTGGCACGGATGGAAGTGGAAGACGTGGCCGTGGGTTAATCTGTGGACTGATGAGGCGGATTTTACACTAGAGGGTGCAGTGAACACTCACAACTGTCGGGTATGGGGCTCGGATAATCCGCATGTTGTGCAGGAACAGCCACTACCGGTACACTCTGCGTACGTGACTATGTGGTGTGGATTCACAGGAACGTTCATTATTGGCACATGTTTCTTTGAGGAGATGACACCCCAAGGATTTGTCACCTGTACCGTGACATCAGCATGTTATAGGGACCTTTTAGTGTGACATGTGATTCCTGCGTGACAGGCACGAAACTGTTTGGGGACTACTGTGTTCATGCAAGACGGGGCAACACCGCACATCGGTCGCCACGTGAAAGATCTGCTTCGTGAAACCTTCACTGCGGATCGCATCATCTCCCGAGGTTTTCCAGATGCGTAGCCAGCAAGATCCCCCGATCTAAATCTGTGTGACTTCTGGCTGTGGGGATATCTGAAAGCGTGGGTCTGCCAGGGAAATTTCCAGTCGCTGGCTGATCTCAATGTCAGCATAAGGCGACATTAGCAATAATTACGCCGGAAATGCTGCGAGCAACTGTTGAGCACGGAATTGTGCGGATGCAACATGTCGTCGATGTTTCTGGTGGACATATGGAGCATGTTATGTAAATTGTTCACTGTAACCGCAACTGTTAATAAAGTTCTTCCCATTGCACCTTTTCTTACCATTCACTGGCAATCAAGTTACCCTCACATTGTTCCTAAAGTTGTTCTCTTTGCACCATTTGTTACCATCAGCTGACCTTAACCTTGTTTGCATCACATTTATCTCAGATGTTTGACCTCTTCGCCCTAGATAATCTTCTTATCCATACATTCAGTACCATTTCCACGTGCTCCTTACCTGTACAGCGCCACATTTTCCCCTGGTGGCGGAAATTGGAACTAACATTTTTTCCAGCGTAGTTCGCTTCCGCATGGTCTCATTAGCATATTTACCGAATTTCAATGTAATATGTTGATTGCAGCTCGCGCTGGACCACCGTGAATAGCGGCACTTTAATTGTAACTACCCGGTACATCACAACTCTTCAACATTCAATAACTTTAAAAAACATGCGCCATGGCAACAATTTCTGTCATCAGACATAATGCATACACATATCACAAAATAAAATTACAGAGAATATCACAAAATAAAATTACATTGAAATTGGAGCCGGACACTTGGGTGATGTCCCTTGTTAGAACGTCATCTTCATCTGATGAAAAGCAATGGGAAACCACCACCTGTTCACTTTCTTCAGGGACACCCATAATCATCCACACCATAACCGTTCAGTACGAGCGGTGTACAAAAAATCCCAAATTTAGGGGTTGAACTGTTACACGAATTGGCTATTTGAAATAACTTGCATTTGCCAAAATGAGTTAAGGGATTAAAATATCTTACTAGAGCTTCAAATTGCACAATAGGGCTAATGCGACATGGTATTATCAAATACTTCAAACCTGCTATATCTATCCGAAGTTGTGCAATGGCTGCAAAATGGATTCTTCAAATGAAGTAGTCGATTGCCAGAAATTCTCTGCAGTAAAGGTCGGTCGAAATGAGCGTGAGTGGAACGACTTTCCAGCAGATAGTAATTATTTGTTTGCGCCAAGTCGATGTCTCAAATAGATTTCATGTGCCGATAATTTAAAAAAAAATTGCATAGCTGCATAACTATCAGAAGTCAGCATACATTTATCGTACTACACTTTGCTTCCATTACATACATTCATTCTTAGCTTATTTCTTATTAATGATAGAGATCAATGATGGCGTCTATTACGTATGTCATCTTTATTCATACGGAGACGTCGGAGAGTCAGGCCGCGGTGGCTCAATCATAGAAGGTGCTTGGGGTCGTCGGTTTGATCCGAGCTCATGCCATGTAGGCTTTGCCGTGTATGTGGGTTTTCTCGGGGTTCTCCCATTTCTTTTCACTTTCTTCATTCCACCAATAATGCCATCATTATCCAAAGTTGCGTAAAGTGCTTAAAAATAAAATTCAAAATCCAAATTCATAGGGAGGGAGAGTCGTCTTACTTTTCGTGCTGATTTGGACCTCCTTTACTTCAGAATTCCTGAACATCGCCCACTGTTTCTTAGGAATCACTTGCGCACGCATTGCACGATTTTTGAATATGCATTTTTCATTAGAGCAGGTTTATCTAGCCGTATCAGCTCTTCTGTTAGTGGTATTGGAAATATGACGCTCTAAAGTTCATCTTCCAACGCTTTCGACAGCCTGTAGCTCCGAAACACGGCAGAAGACACTTTTCTTCATACAAACGTGAGCCTTCGCAATTTGTCGGTGCATTACATTACATTACCACCCCGTATATTTGGTTTAGTCTCTTAACAGTAAGATTTAGGGTGAGCCGAGGCTATTGTGAATCACAAAGTAAAATTGTGTTATAATTTTCTCATTAATCAAGACAGAATGACCCAAAACTACAGACTGTAGAATACCGTAGCTCGTATATTCGTATTTATACAAAAATGAACAGAGGTGGAGAGAGAAAATAAAAGCAGTGTTTCACAATAGCCATGTGCTTGGATCTATTATGAAACACCTTTGAAACTATTGTGAAACACTGATCGTAACTAAAGAAGCACAAACCTGAGAACATAATGGGATTACCGCGAGACTGCGTGAGCCTTAAACTGTCGCGTATGCAAGTTTCAGAAAAGTCAGTGGAAGTAGATCGTAAATGAGGGGTAAGTACGATACGTCAACACATATTGTGAAAAGGGAATAAAGTGAAAGATACATAAATATAAAATATGAAAGGAGTGTATATAGGTCTCAACAAACTGTATTAGAATCATTTTGCACTGTGAATTGTGCAATCCAGATGGAAGGTACAAAAATATGCTATTAGCATAACATTACAGAAATTTATGAATTCAAATATACGAGTTTGCAATGAGTCATATAGGATTAATTCTTCTCTGCCACAGCATCCCATTTTCCACTCTAGTTGTTAGTGAAACATCTTTAAGGTATTCAACTGTCACGTGACAGAAATATTCGTAATACTTTAGGTCCTATTCATTTAACAACTAGACATAGTAGATGCATAGACCACCCAGTAGAACTTATTGTCACTGACAAGTCAACGTCTTTAAGCCTTATTTCTTACTATCGTACATTAAATATTCTGTTCTCTTTGTCTCTGAATACTCTCACATGGTGTTTGATAACACCCCCAGAAAATTGAACTCTATAACATCGTGGTCTCCAATGATAATCATTCATTTTTAAATCATTTTACAATGAGTACATGGTCACTAGTGCATAACGAGTAGAAATTTTTGTTATGGTATCAAGCTTCATTTGGAACAGTTGTGAAACTTCTCAAATATGAAACTTTTTCACCTGAAATATCAGTTGTTTGACATTTTTTTATAGATATAAATACAATTTTATTAGCTCATGGAAAATATAACAACTTACAATTAATGAAAAAGGCTTTTTACTAAAATATTTTGCACTTCTCTGTCTTTAGTGCATATGCATTTATTTGACTGTTTTGTAGTTGTCTCACATTTTGTATTGTTTCATAATAGCCCCGGTTCACTCTACTTTTTATTTTATTTTTATATACAGTGAAGGTGATGATTATTATTTATGTAGTTAAATTAAGTTGTGACTTTAAATACTAAATACGGAGTCATTACTTTCGTTTTCTTATTTATTCTTAAAACGATACAGTTGTGAAATTTTGAAGTTGTGAACTTTTCATAATCACTTAACTTCATTTATTAGAATAATACTATTATATGTTGAGAGACATTATCCTTCAGTTATGTGACGCATTTACTCCACAGATGACTGTCTAGCTCATAGTTTATAAGTAATAGAACCTAGCTCCCGTGATCCAGTCGGTAAAGTCCCGGACTTCGGATCGGAAATGGGGAGCCACACGGGTTTGAGTCTTGTAGCCGGCCATCATGACTGAGGTAACCAGATCTTTCTGTTTCACCAGGTGATTGCTGGGATGGTACCTCTGCGAAGTGCCTGGCCGCTACCCTTCTCGTCCTTTCCCCAGAAAGATTGATCGCCGAGGGTCGTCATTCCTCAGACGTGATGAGCTTAGATCAAAAGTTGCCAGTTCTGTCTCTAAAATAAATTTCTTACGAAATTCCAATAAACTCATCTTACCTAGGCGTAGCATGTCAATTATGTGATTGAGTAATTTATCATTTCCCTCTGTAGATAGATGGCGTTCAGGATAGCATGCCTTTGCCCAAATTTCGTAACAAACGTCGCCCATTAAGGGGCCTTAGTACCTACTCCCTGTATTTTTTTTAAATAGTGTACAAATGACAAAGAACAATGAAATTTGAAAATTGGCCCCGATAATACTTATGAAGGTTTATCAAATAAACTACTTGAGATTTCGAAGTTATTTCTTTAGTTGAGAAATTTGAATGTCCGTAATGGCGGACGCCAAGCAACAGGTTTTCACATTTCTCATCTACAACTAAGATTTTCAAATTGTGGGTTAATTTATTTGGAAGACATTCATAAGTATCATATTTTCTAAAAAAATGTTGTTAGCCGTTTGTCTAGTATTTTTTAAAATGGGGAAAAAAAAGGAAAACTGGTACTGAGACCTCGTAATAATCAGCATTTGGCAGAAGGCGTGATTCCTCTGTCGATTGATGACGTAGGTTCAAACCCTGCTTACATCAGCCACCCTAACAGGCATACCCACGAATTTCCTCAGTCCAACCAGGCAAATAAAGAATTGACACAAAATATTCTAAGAAAAAATTCCATTTTGAACCCCAACGTTTGGGATCAAACGAACAACGATATATTGTCATATACTTCTGAAAATATTATAGATTGTAATTTTTGGAATATGCCTAGAATATTCTATGTTCTAGGGATATTTCAATATCTTCACGGGGGTGCTCTTACCATGTCCATAAAACATACCTGTGATGAGTAGAAAGACGACTCGACCGTTATTTTTATCATCCCTTTCCCGAAGGATCTGCTCAAGGAGGAACGTCTTCTCTTAGACATTCAAATAAGATGAATGTAATTAAATAAATAAGAACATCTTTAGTTAGATGAAAGGAGAGGAGGGAAAAGAGAGCGAACAATTAAAAGTATTATTACGATTTTTTTTTAAGTAAAAAGGAAGTTCATGGCTACTACGTAGGGGTAGTTGCTGAAAACTCTGAACCAGTTGAGTAAATGGCCCCTGGGCTAAATGAGGGAGGTAAGCAGCTTGCCCAACAAGCATTACGTGGCTAGAAATAACTTTCTTGATAGTTCGCTAGGAAAATTTAGGTCTAGCTGCTCCGGTTCTCGGGACACTTTTCAACTGCTGTTCTTTTTACCTCCCCGAAAGAAAAAAAATGTGATCACAAAAAAACTACGCGAGAATATTCTGTGCACACAGCCTCCAGTACATGTTGCTGCGTATCCTGGGTCAGGGGCGAACACAGCTGGAGATTGAACTGTTCGGTGCGTGTCATATTGCAGCTTAACTACAAGTGGCAGGGGTGGTGGAATCCGTTCTGTAGAAGTAGGGGGAGGTTCGCTGAGTGTAAGAGCCGGGGTTCTGCAGTGGCTGCTAGCACGCCGCAGTAGTGGGGTCAGGTGAGAGCCGGCAGCATTCGCTCGATAGCAGACGAGTTCACTTCGCGCACTTCTACGGCAGAAACGAAACAACATTAGTACGGGTTCAGCGGGGGGTTAAACTGTTAAAAAAGATGGCATAACACGCGAACGAAACCCCGCTTAACCCACAATAAAAACGACACCACCCCAGTTCTTCACTGTGGCTTTTTAGCATCTCTCCAACATGGCAGACAGCGAAGGAGGCAGTGAACAGGATGATGTTTCATTCCTTAGAACAGTAAGTAACAGGACTGCATCTATTCTTGCCTTCTCAATATGTTAATTAATGCACGTATAAAGTGCTCATTATACTTCTGTGTGATGACCCTTTTCCGTTTGGCTACAGTTTTTGATATCAAATACCCCTTCCCCGGCTTTCAATTGTCATAAAACATGGTGCATGCTTATTGGTTGACCGTACAATTCAGCAATCCACAAGTGCGTACATATTTTCTTTACCTGGTGTAATACACAGTTTTGAATTTTTCTCTGTCACACGATTTCTGCGATGATTTCATTAAATATACAAAATAAAGAAACTTGTTTGTGAGCTACTGAAACAATGTAACACTTTGTTTTCTTAAAATGAAACTTTCCATTCTATGTAGAGTTTTCCCGCGTAAGTAAAAAGGCGGGAAGAAAGGAATTTTATCGTTTAACGTGAGATTCGTGCGGATAATTATCCAATTAAATTCAAGAATTTCACCCATTTTTCTCCTTCTCTAATGAGGCAGAAAAACTGGATTGGAGGGTTTTAATCAGCTCAGCTAAAAATAAGTATAAAATAAATTCTATTTTACAAAAGTTTAGTTCTTACGAAGTAACAGGGATACATTATTCATTTGTAGTGTTCTAACTGAAAGCATACACTCTTAAAAATTCAGTTGAAAATTCCGGTAGTAATACCCGAATCGTTGCTGCTTTTTCCACGTAGCATTATTTTACAGTGAAAATACCTGAACCTAGGTGAAGCTTCTATATAAATTTGTTACAAATACGGTTGGTTATCTGAACTTTTACGGTAAAAACTTGGCGTCCCTATTGCCAGTAATTTCACCGTAAATTTAAGGTCTTTTTTTTTAAGAGTGTTGTTTCAAGATATACGGACACACTATATTTTTTATTTAAATATTTTCAATTTCCATTTATAATAATATTTCATTAAATACACTTTGATCTATTTTTTCCTGTCCCCTTTCCCAAGACATGATTTATTGACGTGTACATCCCACGCTTAGTTTGAACAATATTGCGTATTACATTTGTAAATGCTTCAGAATTTTTAAAGTGGACTCCGAACCACTCCACTGGATTTGTATCCGGAATCACACGATTGGAAGGTAGCTTGCTACCGTGTAATATAATAATAATAATAATCGCAAATTTAAAAAATAGCAAAATTATGGATACTAAATGCATTGAATGCCAGTACGAATTTATCTCACACTAATAAATTGAGATCACTACCAGAGATATGAATTCATGTTATCATGAACATCCTTGCCTCCACTATTTGACAGCTTCCCTTGGCGCTAACTAGTAACAACACGAGGACATTCGCTTCTATCAGTACGAGCAATATTTTATCTTTAAAAAACTTCAAATATATGAAACTGAAACGAAATAAATTCTTGTTTTTGTTACTTTCAATGTTCTAACTTTCACTGAGGCAGAGGAAAACCTCGTTAAGTGATCATCATTAGTTTACCTTTGAGCTAACGATATAATTAAACTTCTGCGAAAGAAACGGGCTCTAAGTATTTGAATTTTTTTTTTTCAAGTGTGTCTCCAAGTGAACATGCAGATGGGTAAAGAGGAACACTACTTTTCCTTCGAAACTAAATAAAATAAACACTATTTTTTTAATCACAAGATGTTATTTTCAAGTCTCCTTAAATATTATAAATTGAGACTAATGATAAAAACAGTTGCATTTATTTTCATCAGTTCATATTAAAGTAATTATACACTTTTCAAAGCTATGATCCTTTATTCATTTTTCTTACCAATTCAATTGATCGCTTTTGAGAGAAAACCAGTGCCGTAAAGAAAGAAAATGAGAATGACTACCATACATATTAATACGCACATAAATAAAATGTTTAATAACAGAAGCATATTACAGTATAAACTTATTAAATAGTCAGCTTAATCAAAACATCATTTCTTAGTCTTGATATTAAAAAGAAATAAATTATAATTACAATGTGAAAATTAATAGCTTTTATGATTATAATGGTATAATAATGTTAAAGAGCGATGCTAAAACATGTTGGAAATACATATTTTTACTGTATTCATTAAATCAGTTAATAATAATAATCTTTAAAGATTCTTTATAATTAGAAGGTGAATTTGAAAATAAAAATAAAAGCAGTTTTTTCCTCTTTGTCTGCTTCTGTACGCATGTTTTAAGTTTCAACTTTAATTATTATATTTTTTAATGCAGGCGCTCTAAAGTAGCTCTCATTATGACCTTCGCTGAATACATGTTAAGTATGGTAACGTCTCACAGCAGTGTAGTCGTAGCAATTCAGTCTCTTGTCTATGACCTATAATTACAATTTCCATGAGCTTGGGACGTCACTACTAAAACAAAGATCTAAACAGAACTTTTACTTATTTTAGATGTAATTTTTTAGTCAATAATTTTCGCCTGAATCAATACAGCTACGTGAAATTATAGCAAGGTGAAAGGGATTCGTGATTTTTATTCGCCCCCCCCCCCTATTTGATATTTTCAGACTAATAGGTAACTTAAACCCAGGTTCTCTCCATTTCCGTTCGATACTTTTGTTGTAGGGCACAGAAAGCATTAGCAAGCAGAGGAACGGAATTATTAGTCTTTAAAGGTTCACTCAAAAAGGAAAGAATAGATTTCTTCTTTTTTATAAACATGATTTAAATCATCCTCACTTTCAGTCGGTAAATGTTTTCAAAACATCACAAACTTTAAAATATGCGTAGCGCTAAAAGCTAAATTTAAAAATGGAAATGCAGTTTAATTCGAGGTTGGTTCCAGTAGTCTAGTGAATGCAAAAATTGATTAATCTTCTGGTGTTGGATCTCGTTCTCCAATCGTAGCCAGTGAAAGCGAACCTGAGTGGGAAGCTGGATATCAGGAAAATATGTTGGCTTCGCCTGAACGTTATACAACCTAGCTGACCAATTAAACAATGTGGGTTGCCTATAAGCTGGGCGTTACGGAAAAATAATTCTTCTTAAAATTTTTAGTCTTTTTCAAGTTTTGGAAAACAGGAAAAATCATCTTCATGATTATTCTGTTGAAAGCAATAGATTTTTCAAACCAAGTTTATCTCTCTTCATTCATCTCGATCTTTCTATTTTCTTTATGTCTGTTCGTGCTACCATCTAGCGTTGGGAATAGCCGGTTTATAAACCTTAACGAGTTTCTTTTTCTTTTCTTTTTTTAAACTGTAACCAGCCAAAATTTCGAAGCTTTTCAATGTTCCTTTATCATTGTTTCAAACAGGGAAAGTTTTTGTTTGCTCTAACAAAATATTTCTACAAACCATTGAATCAATCTTTCGCTCAACATTTTGTTCATCGTTTTGAACAAAACGTTTTTATTTGCTGTATTTTGGAACCAATTGATACCAAAAATTTTCTAATAATTTCGAAGCAAAAGTGTCATATTTTATTTTTATAATGGATACCCGTCAACCTTTAGCTTAAGCATGTACATACACTCAGATTCATTGAAAATTTCTCATGGTAATTAATGTTTTCAAGTGCAGGAAGTTGTCCAATCTATTAATACGAAACTACACATACAAGGAAACTTAAAAATTACATATGTTCCACATTTGAACGGTACAATCTTATCAGATGTTGTGTTTTTTCGGACTTAACAAACATTTTTTCCGGAATGTCTTAAACTAACAGCTAGCAAAGTAAGCGTGCCTATGTTTGTAAGAGGAAGGGAAAGTTTATATTTTGTTCGTTACAAAAGTGATTATTCACAAATAATCTCCACATCATAATTAATAGGCAGAGATTTTTTAAAAATCTTTTGTCCAGTTTTATTTCACATTATGGTATATCTACATTAAAAGCCGTAAATACAACACTTTCAAATATGCCCCGCTATTACTGTTCTCTGTTCAGACGATCTGTATTTTACAGCCAGTCACTTATACAACTCTCATCCACATCGTGGCTTCTTCCCTCAGCACGATTACCAATTTGCTCTGCGTCTTGTGCAATATGGAGTTAACCATTCTGAGCATCTGTTTCACTTCAACTAACATTCCGGACGAGAATCACGCCCAAACTTATCGCTTGTGTCGGAAGAACAACATTTCCGGTATGTTAGGAGTATGGTAGCAGCCTTGACGCAAATGATAGCCATACTCAAACCCTTTGCCACTAAATTGATAAAGAAATATATGGATAGTATTCGCTTGTATATAATAATATTCGTGCATATCTGAAGTTATTTTAAAACTGAAAATGTCTGGCCCTTCCAAAATTCAAAGTTTAAGACTACTGTATTCGATCTCAATTCTCCATTGAGCATTCACAACTAGTAGTAAGAAACATACGTCGCTAAAGGAAATTTAGAATACAAACATAAAATAAAAAGATGTAAGGCGATATCAATCAATAAAACTTCGCATTTCTTTTTATAAATGAAGGTATTAACAGACAAGTTTACATTAATAAGTATGACAATGAAGAGATGAAAATTTCTCAAATGATTCATTCATTCATTTATTAACAAC
This sequence comes from Lepisma saccharinum, assembly GCA_022664845.1. NCBI lineage: Eukaryota > Metazoa > Arthropoda > Insecta > Zygentoma > Lepismatidae > Lepisma > Lepisma saccharinum. Next base: position 1,946 of record JAGDQP010058890.1, on the reverse strand, counting down.
ATTGAAGTTAGATACTTGCAGAAGAGTGATTTTTATAGAATTAGAAAAGGATTAAGTATCTACTTGTGAACTTATATCAAATGCATATTTGGGATATGCATATGTCTGTTAATCATAGTGACTCATGTTTGTTGTTCAAATTATCATATTAATAGTTGACACATTGAATGTGGTTCAATTACGTTGAATGTTAGCATAATCTCAAACATAGATAACGCAATGAAAATAAATATAAAACCAGTGGTAAAGCAGAATATTAGTTGAATTTATTTTAACGCCCTAAACAAACTGGCGAGTTTCTAAGGATGAGAGCTACAGTCTTTTTTAAGTAACTGTATGCCACTCTATTCAATGGGCCCCTGGATTATAACACTTGCCTATCCTCAAAGGCGAAGCGGAAAGTGTATCAACAATACTAATCGGGTTTGGTTGTACGAAAAGCTAACCGGCTCACAAACAGGAGTCTGGGGTTCGAAAATTTAAGCTTTCCTTTAATCACAACAGATAAATGCTGTAGTAATTTATTTCGCAAATGATTGTCCAGTTTTCTATTCTTATTGTTTTTCATAGAAACCAGGGTAAAAAAAGGAAATTTAAGTATAGAAATCTCGCTACCGTGAAGATAATAAAAACACAATTTCAGTCTCTCATAGTCTACAAATCTCATGGCGTAGATTCTATATTCTGAAGGAAAATACTTCCAAACATCCCCCATCTTTAGTAGATTTTAATAAGGCAGCGTTCAATTACATGGTTTTCGGGAACCGGTACTTATAATTTTCTTTAAGTAAAGTTTTAATTTCTGGACTGTTCAAGAGTTCAGTGCAAGCAACCTTTTATTATGTAGGTTAGCTGTAATAGTTAATTATACAGATTTCTTTTATAATTACATTATCGAAGTATCGTCCGTAAACAGACTGATAGACTTATGCTTTTGAGTATATATTCTGATTGTTTAAAGGGTGATTTTCTCCTAGGGCTTCTGAAAACGAATAACGTTCACAGCTGCATCACGAAGTCGACAATAGTGTATCTCATTCATCTATTTCCTTAAATTTTAACGATCTTTCTCCCTCTCAACATTCAAAGTAATTTATAATGGAAAACAGTGGGTTAACACATATTTATGCCTTTCTTTCGGCCATCATTATACGTTTTGTAGACCAAAATAATTTTTGTAATTTTCACGCATCAGTATTTAAACTGTTCAACCTGTACTGTACAAGTCAATGACTATTCGTGTTCTTTGGTTAAAGCATAAACGCAATCCTTGTAACTCTTTTCAATAATGGGATAGCTCCAGGTTTTCTTGTGAATTAATGATATCTAATATTGCTACGTTTTGTGGAAATCCAATCATCATAGTTCAGTGGTTTGTTTGAATTTTGGTTGTCATCCTAAATGATATTGTGAGGTTCTAAGTACGAGACCATTTTGGTGGACCAATTCCTGCCTCGGACGAATACTTGACAAAAAGAAAATCATCTATTAAACTTGTGAGGTGCTTTGACTTTAACTCTCTGTCCAACCTATTAACATGTTAAATCGTATTAACTAAATTAAAAATGGCATTGAAAAATACTTTCAAAGGTTCACACGCCTATTTATCGCTTGGGTCTCTGATTAATTACATGCAGGAACCCCTTTAAAATGCACATAAATCCATCGAACGGTATAATTGGAACATGTCGGAGGTTAAAAACAAAATATACCCTAAATCCTATCAACGTGCTGTGTACCAATCTTTATGATAGCTATTTCACATATTGTGAGATAGAAAATATAGTGAGTGTAAAACTTGTAAGTTTTATTGCCTTGTTTGAATTTATTTGAATTCATTTTATGGCATTTAGTTTCAGGCTGGTTGCCTTGTTCATTTTTTTTATTTATGGTCTTTAGTCATCTCAGGTTCAAGCCGAACATTGCCTTGTAAAACTATATCACAT
>JAGDQP010058888.1:0-12476 GCA_022664845.1 Lepisma saccharinum | reverse complement strand
TATATTTATTGCATCGTCATGCATTTCGAATTGAGTTACAGTTATAGAGTACTGGCACCGCAGCGGTTATGCTCTCGGAAACAGTTATCGGATGAATTTTAATTTCAAACGAAATAACGCCTTTGCACATTAGTTGATAGTGCATCTGTCTACGAATCGGGCAGTGAGAGCACAAGGCAAGTATATACGATTTTGTGTATTACGTCCTTGCTTTATGATAATAGATTGTAGTATATGCTCTGTAGTTTCTTGTTGTCCCAAAATTCCTTCTGGAACGTATATCAAGATTGTTTTATACCCCTAATATGTATATTAATGGACAAACAACGTGTCTTACAGAGTAAGATGTGGCTATTCATTGGAAGTAATTAGGAATCATGTAAACAATATTCCATTACATTGGTTTCACCACAAAAAAGAAAACATATAAGAAATAAGAGTAAAATATATTATTTGTTTACTTTATGTAAATCCTTTTTTATTTTCCTTTAAATCAGCTTTTAACGATGTGTAAAGAATATGCGAGAAAACCATTATAGGAATATTATCATCTCTATGTCGCAATTCATATAACTTTCTTTAACGTTTTAAAAACTGTTTAATGTCTAATTCCTAACAAATAATATTGCAGATAATAAATTGAATATATGGCCTTACTTTATAATTACATTTTTGGATTAAAATTATTAATTATGAATCATGGATTTTCATCTAAATCTTCACTCTATTTTCTTCTCAAAATCATAAAAAAATGTGGCATAAAACAGTTTTCCTTAAGCCATTCAAATCAATAGTAAGTCAAACTTGTGTCCGGAAACGGAGTATAATGATTAGAGTAGTTAAGATGAACTGACATTTTTGGAAATAATGAAGACCATAGAAAATAGTTTAGCGTTCTATTGAATCACAACTGGTCCTGTACCCACCGTGAATAGAAGCTAAATCTCCCGGTTGTTGGAAGAATGCTCTGCAATTGTGCTATCAGTATTCGAAACTCAATTGGTGGAGTGTTTGCTTCGAATTTGGATGGTTTGGGGTTCGAATCCAGCTGCCTACTAACCTCCGTGACGTATTTAGAGGGTTTCTCTTGTCATACCAAGCTAATTCGTGAATAATCTTTCCCCTTTTCTCCCCTGCGTAATATTTACCTGCGTTAAAGACGTCTACATTCATCTTAATCGAATTCGGTAAGTCCCACAACCAACCTCTATTATAGGGTACTCATCAGTGCTCAGCACAACCGCACAATGTCTTCTGGCTTAGATATCGAAGCAATCCATACAATGGAGCATGCATATGGAAGAATGAAATTTAAGGAAGAAAATGAAGGGGAATAAGATGGAAGCAAGTAGTATTAGAGCGAGAAAGCGTATGGCAAAGGAGAAAAAAGTAAGAAAGATTTACTTTGAAGGACCAGGTGTTACCGACAAAAAAGTGATAATGATTATGAATTATAATATCTACCGATCATAAGAGAACATCTATTAGATACTATCGAAATGTAACTGACCTAAAAGTAAAGAAAATGAGCTCGCTGGCTTGACAACTCAAATAGTGCTATGGCGTGCCCGGAATCTTTAGTTAACGTACGGTGTAGCGTGATCAGCACAACGATTCCTCTATCGCAACTTTATCTAGATTCCAAAAGGGGCAAAAGTAGGTTTCTAATAACAAGGGTGTTAACTACTCCAATAAACACAAGCTCTAATATATAACTGGACAAGATTAATTAGGAAAATACAATTCATATTATTTCATTGTTGTTTCCACTGCGTTTACAGCAACACACCTATAGTGTTCACATGGCTATCTCATCTTTCCCGTCATGTTTTAAACGTTTGGTCAAAGAAATTTATTTGGAGCACGCCAAGAATTTATTGTAACTCATCCTGATTCTATCTAACCGTGACAAAGTGCAACTCCATCAGCTTTAGTCTGATGTAAGAAAGCAAAATTAACCTCACGAGTTTAATCTGGCGAGTGAGGAAATTTCGTGAACGACGAGTATCTCGTTACGAAATTCCCTCAGATTGTATGTGTCTGTACTGTATGCTACAGTTTGGCGAGAGTAATATTTTAGGTGATGAAGGCGGCCAAGTCAGAGTTGCTTAAAGACCATAATGCAATTTGATTCAAATTATTAAGAAAACTTTCCTTTGAAATTTCACAATATTGATTTACATGTCTACCCTTATTGTAAAAGTTGCCCTTGTCATACTTTCATACAAGTAAAGCTTTTAACGACAAAATAAATAAATAAAATTCATTTGCTGCAGTTACGTAAGTTCTATTGTTTGCAACGATAGTTAAAAAAATATCCCTTCACTATATTTCCGAAATCGAGAGGTCCACGACAAAAGTATTTTGCATCTTTGTATGAATCCCTATTGATAATAGCTGCATAGAATTTCGGGAAGGTTAGAACAAAGTCGGTGATATAGTATGGAATGTTACCATAAGACAAAAGAGGAAAAAAAGTTCGAATCTTTTTTCGGCTGAAATTGTATATTGGCGGAGTACATCAAATATTGGTCAAGGATGAATGAATGACGAAGGTAGCGTGCCTGACGTAGTTTTAGTTTCAATAAGAAATGAACATGCAGCAAAAACTTCCAAAGTAACTTCATTTTCAGATTGATTTGAAATATGATATCGGAGATCCACCTCATTTCTTGTTGCCTATTTCCGTCCGTTAAAGAGAGAGGGAATGGAAGATATAGAGAGAAAAAGAGATAAAGCAAAAGTTAAGAATTTATAAGCTGATAGACATTGCTGACTATCTCCAGTCAAACGCTATATTGTTCCTATCTCATCTCTTTTTCGTAAACGTTTACTTACCAAACTAGTGATGAAGACCCTCTACGTGGGGACAGAATGTTTATTTCCTGGAGGGTGGACCATTCTTCAACCGAAACATGCCAAGCGTATGTCAGCTAAGATTTCTAACAAGCTGTGACTGAATGTAACTTCTTATTTCGCTGCTGGCTTCTGTTGTGTTTGTATATTCTTCCTCTTCTACCTCTCTTGAAACCACCCAAACAAATGCTGGGTCGAGAAAACAGGCTTCTGACAGGAACAGCTCAACAGACAAGAATCACATCACGATCTGCCAGTAAAAGCAACCATCCAGAGCTGAACCGGTCAGTGACTACACAATGGTCACAACAAAGGTACCGGTCGCTCACTCAAAACACAGGACCTCGGGGGTTTCTTCCAAAGTGGGAAAATAAATAAAAACAAACATCGAACTGCAAATTAGATCTGGATCCTGTAAGCCAATGGTAGGACTTGTAAGGAGTATCAAAGGAATGACATATGGACTGGAACCTGAATGGCTACAACGCCTTGAAGCGCAAAGGTCACACTCACGCCGAAATCAGATTCACCAGCCATGGTCATGCCCACTGCTTACACACGAAGGGAACTCGTCGCAACCCCTGTACCCGCCGTGACATAACCGGTAAACATGCTGAGTGAAGGTCACATATTAGTGCTAAAATGATCAGAAGTTAACACGCTAGACATAAAATTTAAATTAAATGAAAATCCAAGTTCCCAACAGAACTCATTCGCTGATGAAGAAGAACAAGAAACAGAAATGGGAGAAAGGAGGGGGGGGGAATTCACACACCAACCCACCAGACCACAAAACATCAGGAAAACCCGCAATGAAAATATTAACTAGGTTTTTTGAGTAGCCTTGATACTTCGATAATGCCCGCAGAGGGAGTCCTTAAACGGAATCTTACACCAGGTACTCCAGGTAAACTAAGTAATGCAAGCAAAAACTGTCGCAATGAAACAAGACACGTTTTGCGAAGAGAACATACTTTCACAGCGATCACGGTTTCAAAAGGCAAAATAAGATAACAAAAAAAAAATCAAAATTTCAAAATAAAATGCTTACGTGCATTAATTAACGCAAAGTAAACTTTAAAAGCAACGCTTCTTAGAAGCTTTAATGTCAAGATCTTAAATTTTGTAAAATTCGAAAGTAGCATCACAACTCATTTGTTTTGAAAATAAACTTAACCACTAATTTTTACTGAAATTCTAAAGCTACTCACATAAATAAAAGTATTACCCTTTTATGGTAGACCTATTATTTATGTTCATAGATGTAAGCATTTAAGTGTTTCTAAATTTTATAGCAGAAAAACAAGTGCTACACAATTTATACATGCTTTTTTTTTTAAAGAGAATGCATATTCAAGAATCGAATTGACAAGATCTGATCAGGTCTGTACAGTGACTATGAAACATTGGATGTTTCATGACAACTTAAGTTCAAATCGAAGGAAAAATAATAATCATTTCTTTTTTAAATAATGTCTTTGATTCTAATTGTCCAAATTTATCTATTATGGTTTCTGACATGGTATTTTACACAATACAATTTTAACACATACAAACCGAATACAAAACTAATACAGCTATTCGTAACTTGAAACAAAGTTTGCTTGAAAATTTCGTGAAAATCTTCAAAATGTTCTGTTTCAAACACTGAATTTCAGCATTCTTGTGTAATAAACATAAATATTTCGGTCATTGAAACAAGACTTTAAATACAATTTCACAGGTTGTCATTTACTAGTCTGGGGCCTTATCCACTTTAAACTATGTTCGAAAAAATAAATCAAACATATGGGTTCTGACAAGTTATCCAATTTCTAAACAAAATTTCCAGTGTTAGGTTAGCCGAAATGTTATTTACTTATACATAATTCAGCAATATAGGTGTACGCTATACTACATTATTGCCTCTAGATATTTCACACTAATTGGAAGTCTGATAATTATTAGTGTCTAAACGACTTACGTTTGGAAAAGAAAACAAACAAATACTAGAGAAAGAACGGATACGTACATTGCGATCGCGGAGTACAAAAGCCAAACTTACTCCGGACATCACTACCAAGCAAGCTCTTAAACGTTCAAAAATTGTAAATAAATGGGCGTGCCTAAAGTACAACTTGTCCCACAATATAACTCAATAAAATAAAATAATGCATGATAAATGAGAGATCAGGAGAGACATTAGTTTATTAGATTAAGCTAATCTACAGCGCAATGTAGAGAAGGCGAGGGGAAATCCATGTCCGCCATGTCCTGCTTAACTCTGCATGGTGACAAAACAACCTTGCACTAACAGAAAATCAAAATTTTGTATTACTGGAATGTTTAAACATGTAAAAGAATTCCACAAAATAGAAAGTGCATTAATTTTCTCAGATATCTTCGGATTCCGGATGAAAACCAAATCTTGTAATAAAACTCAAGATGTCTTCCAGCTTCAACACCTTGAAGAGAGTGTTACTTCACCCAAATATTAAATTACTTTTCTTAAGTCTAAGCAGAAAACGACGGATCTGTTTTGCACCTATAAGTATTTCGGGTCATTACATTTTTACCTGCATCCCACTGAATGGACAAAAAGTTTGGCATTTAGTATCCGTAGAGACGATCCTATACGAATCTTTCAACATGTTGTTCTACTATACGAGGCGAACCACGCCTCCATCACCGTTAAAAACAAACATCCATCTGAAAATAATCAGGGCTGTTAGACCATTCGGGTAGTCATGAGTATTTTAATTTCTCTCGCTTATCACCGCAAACCAGAGACAAAGTAAACAAAAGTTCAAAAAGGCTAGAAAGCAAAATATTATATGTATTTATAAGGAAAAGATGGAGAACTCTAAACTGGAGGGAAGGCTATCCAATTAAGACTAACCACATCCTATCATTGACAAACCAGTAATAAATGAAGACATAAATAGTACAATAGGAAGATTGAAAACAAACGAAGATGAGTCGAAACTAGTCTGTAACAAAATAACTATTCCGCCAAGAAATGTTGATAAAAGAACATAAAAAATGTACCGGTTCACCCTTGCGCAAAATGAAGAGAAGACGATCAAGACAGTAAAAGCAAATTAAATGCCATTATAGTAATATCACCTTGCAGCTGCGAGGACTGAATGGAAACCGCGAAACAAAACAGAGCAAACAAAATATGAATATATTTCTGACGGATATTCCACACATTACACTCTCAATCTTTTCCGAAAACGCCTGTCTTGCTCTAATCTTTTCTGAGCACCATTTAACGTATCCGTAGATAGATCCTTCCGCTTCTGGACTAGAATACTCGCTTGGAAACATTCCGTTTTCACTACTTCAGTATTACCATTTACTAGTCCAACTATACCCAATTCCAACATCATGTTCTCGCACTCAACAATCTTTTCCACTTCCTACTCTCTAACCCGTAACGTCACTGAACCTACTTTTTATGCACTCCCAATTCCCTCTTTGAATACCATCACTGCAGTAGTACCCAATAAAGCTATTTATGCTATGTTTTTGATTGGCGAATGTAGCTTAAAATGAATTTCTATGTTTACCTTTCTAAGCCATTTATTTCTTTGACAATAATATTTTCGTTGCGAAACTGTCTATGTAGCACTTCGCCAATTTACTTTGATGGCTGTATTGGGTACTACGTCGATTGTTATTTGTTAAGCCTAAACCACTTACAGCATTATATGTCGATATAAGACGTCATATGTAACTTTTGGGGCACCCAATCTCCTCTATCTCTAGAAGATTAACGATATTTTAGCTAGATGGGAGGGAGAGACATGACACCCACGCTGCCCTGCGCAGTCCCATGACAACATATTAGAGAAATTAGTCAGGAAGAAAATCATGAAATTCGTAACGCGTTAAAAGTTGAAAGTTGTAAATGTCATAACAAGTGGGCCAAACAACAAAAGATAAAAGAACGTTCCAAAATGCATGGGTCCTACGGAGCCTCGTTTTCGAGATACAGGTTTGCCAACTTGGAATCCGAAATCGCCTCTTGACCAGTGAAATTCAAGATAATGATGTGAAAATACTTTGGGAGGTTATTCCTGAAACCAAAACAAGCAATAAACAAACATCAAAGTCCTCTTGATGTTGTCGAATTCCGGTGGCTGTAAGAGATACAGGGTTGCCAACGTGGAATCCACAATCGACGTCTGACGAGTGGAATTGACGAGAAAGACGTGGAACCCTTCGGTAGCTGATTTCTGAGATCATAACAAGCAAGAAAGTCCTCTTGCATTGTGTTCGAATCCCTGTGCATGTAAGAAATACAGGGTTGCCAACTGTGTGAGGTATTGTCGAGTGTTACCCCAAAATAATTGATGAAAAAGCAGCAAATGACAAATGTACGCTGATAACCTGATAACTACGGGAGTGGGCAACATGACCAAGGACACATCAGCAGTGTCGCACAAGCAATGTTGCCACTCCAACACAAACGCATAGTTTGTTAACTTTAACAGATACCTTTAATCGCATGAAAAGTAGTGGTATAAGTAGTGAATGAAATTAAGCGAAAGTTGATTTGACAGTGTTTTGCCAACTACGGTAGTTATGAAGCTCGAACGTGGAGAAAGTACGGTGTCCGTATCGAGGAACGAACAAATGTAGGACAACACCAATACTCTAGAATGAAAGACTGCAATCTTGAAACTCTAAAACCTATAAGCATCGCATGTCAATGCGGGATTCGAGTCCACGCACCTATCCACTCCCCTAGGTAGCGCGTTGTCACCGTTCGTACTTAGACACAATACTACGTATTCATGGTACTTTATGCCATATGTGTACCTGGTGTGACTGAGGAAAATACACTGAAACGCACTGTGTGATTGAGGAAATGCCTGAACTCTACCGAGTGCAAGAGGAAAGACACCTAAAATTAATGGCAAGGATTATGAAAGTAAGGCTAAATATTGAAACCTTAATCGGGATGGTCTTCGGTTTCGAACCTGCTCAGCCTCCGACACGTGTAATACAAAATTAATGACTTTAATAGCAATAACTTGTGTTGTTGCAACAACATTTATTCGTTTCTCGATAGGGACACCGTACTTTCTCCATGTTCGAGCTTCATAGCTACCGTAGTTGGCAACACTGGCAAATCAACTTTCACTTACTTTCATCCACTACTTATACCACAGCTTTTCATGCGATTAAAGGTATCTGTTAAAGTTAACAAACTATGCGTTTGTGTTGGAGTGGCAACATTGCTTGTGCGACACTGCTGATGTGTCCTTGGTCATGTTGCCCCTCCAGTAGGTATCAGGTTACCAGCGTACATTTGTCATTTGCTGCTTTTTCATCAATTATTTTGGGGTAACACTCGATAATGCCTTACACAGTTGGCAACCCTGTATTTCGTACACGCACAGGAATTCGAACACAATGCAAGAGGACTTTCTTGCTTGTTATGATCTCAGAAATCAGCTACCGAAGGGTTCCACGTCTTTCTCGTCAATTCCACTCGTCAGATGTCGATTGTAGATTCCACGTTGGCAACCCTGTATCTCTTACAGCCACCGGAATTCGACAACATCAAGAGGACTTTGATGTTTGTTTATTGCTTGTTTTGGTTTCAGGAATAACCTCCCAAAGTATTTCCACATCTTTGTCTTCAATTTCACTGGTCAAGAGGCGATTTCGGATTTCAAGTTGGCAAACCTGTATCTCGAAAACGAGCTCCGTAGGACCCATGTTTTTTGGAACGTTCTTTCATCTTTTGTTGTTTGGCCCACTTGTTATGACATTTACAACTTTCAACTTTTAACGCGTTACGAATTTCATCCCCCCTACCCGCCCCTGAACCCCACTACGGTAATGATTGCAACCGAGATGTGTAGTATTCTTGCTCCTTCCCTCCTTGCTCCTTGCAAAATGTGCCTATGATTATCACAGTACGACTGGCAACGTTGCATGTTTCGTTCCCATTGTGCACTCCACCAGTGTGGAACCAAAACGGCTGGTCCGATTTGGAAAATTCAACTTTTTAGATTGATAACCGATAATTTCCAGCCACTTTTCCCTGTGACATGTTTTCGTATCTGCACTCATAACCAATTTGGCCTTTTACAAGGGACTTTTGTTACACCCTGTATACTTTATTCACCCCACACCAACGAACGGACAAATTAGCTGGTGAGAATTAAATTGAAATTACAAAGATCGGTCGTACTTAATTTAGCATGTTCACAATATTTGCAAAGAAATTTAATTTCCACTTCGAAAGTTATTTACACAAGTTTAATTTACACTGATATCCATTAATCAGTAAAGTCGAAATGCTTGTAAGTATTAATTAGTCCCGCTTCAAAATTCTTTGTATCTTTCTGAAGAAGTACGCTTAGTTATAGTTTTCTGAATCTATGAGTAAAACGTTTTTCAGTATATCTTCCACCGTTTTGATTTATTAATTCATGCATTTACACTCAAAATGAGTTATTCAAATTAGTTGTAATTTGAACTTGTTCGTGGATCCCACTGAAATTTGTTCGAATTCTGATGGAATAACAACTTTCATTTATCCATTTCTTTACCACTATTTCAACGTAGCCTCTCAAATCAATTCTGGTGTGATGTTCTACGACACCATTAGAGTACGTTGCAATAGTCGTAATGCTAGTAAATGACAAAAATCTAAAATTGCTTGTTATAAGTGGTTCGCTATTAACTATAAATTTCTAATTCTGACACTTTTGTGAACTCACTACAATTTGTTTCGCAAAGTGGACAAGTACTTTACCGAACCCATCTGCTATTTCATCTAACTTCTCCATGTCTTTATCATATTGGTCCGTAAGTGTACCGAACTACACCATGTGTTTCACAAAGCGATCCATTAGTTTATAATAGATTCTATCTTTTCAGAAGAGGCACTATCTCAATGTATCCATTCTTCTTTAATTTCTTGTTGTCTGTGGTGTTCAAATGCTATTCTTCTATTTACGTTGTATATTGGACTAATTGGTCCAAGTCGTTTGAGTGAATTTAGCCAAGTCATTGCTTTCAAACTCAATCTTAACGAAGATTTAATATTATAAACACAACAATCAGTTACTATTAATAGGTGCATGTAATTCGATTTATTGTTTTGCCCCGCCTTGATATTATTAAATTCAGTTCCTTCTTGAATTACTTTGTGGTAAATAAAATAATCGGTAAAGAATTCCCCTGCTCTTAATGTAAAAATAATACATTTATAATGTCTAAATAATCTAGGCTATATAATCAAATTGTAAGTAAGAAAGTTTGGCCTCAATTGACTCAGTAATCAAGGAACCGAATATAATTAATTTGGGTATGAAATTAGCCCTTCGCCAGCTTTAGAATATATATTATCATTTTGATATTACAGTTAGTATAAGTAAAAATTTTGTACAATAAAAATTCCAGTGTTTAAGACAATAAAATAAATGAATTGTTAACATTTTAAATTTAAAACAACAATGGGTTAAAATAAATAAATCGTTTAGATTTATTGATTAAAATTTTCATCATTCCATAGTCGAAATCATAACATAACAGTTTTAATTTTATAATTTAAATTTTCATTAAGCTACACCTAGTGTTGCCAACGTGCCTACATTTCACTGGTAGAGCCGTAAATTTTACCACCATTGTGATTAAACCTAGCGATTCTACAGACCCTACATATGACCGGTAGGAATTACTTTAGCTTACGCCGGGCGTGATTTTTTTCCGAACGAAATAAGTCACTGTACCATGATTAGGAATCATGGTACTATTATGACATATGAATCCGAATCATAGTGAAAATGTTTATATCAATAACACCATTGATGTTTTGATACGTAAATCACGAACAATATGTCCAGTAAGCGATAGCGAACAAAACGGGTTAGAAAAGCCAGGTTTTATATTGTGTTTCATTATACACGCTGAACATCGTCTTTAACAGACACCACCTGTGACTGTTTCATTCATGGTTTCAAATTGAGCACCCGACGTATACTAGAGAGATGCCTACCGGTATTTTATTTCTGAAAATATATATAGCTAGGTTTCCTATAGTTTTGAGAAGGCAATAAATATATCCAAAAATATTCACAATTCAGTTTAGAAAGTTCGAAATTGCGACACTGGTCCGCCTGGGTGAATTAAAGATTCTAACGTTAGGAATATGCTACTTCTGTTTCACGTATACTAACATAAACTAATGTAACCTAACGTTTAGTCTGAAGCCAAAGATAAATCAACATAATTTAGTACTTACTCAGAATATAAGTATGTGCGGGACAGCGATCTAGAACCGTCTCCAATTGGTAAAATTATTTCGCATATTTCAAAATTTATTCTTCAGGCATATTATGCTGCTTTATATGCACTTGCTGTTGAAGTAAAGTGACCATTTTTCCATGCTTCTTTCGGAGAGTCGTTAAATTTGGAGTACACCAGCTCACTGTAACCTATGTATTCGTACACACATGTTGTACTGTACCAGCGAATACTTCTACAAGTTGAAAGTAATTTTTAAATGTATTTTTGTATAGATTATCCTGGATTGATCTGATACTTCTCACTGGAATTGATATCCATTATTAAATCTGGGTTCTCTTCAAACTTGCTCATAGAATATGTTAAAGTTTGTTTTTACTACTAACGTTGCCTGAGTAGACTCAACTTTTATTAGCCTTCTCCGCACATATGCAATTTATGATAGAAAATAAACTCTCCATATTGGCATTGTTGCCCGGGAGACTTAATAATAGTTCAATAATCACTTTACGTTATTGTTGGGGATTGTTCTTGAGATTTGACAGATAACTTTCCGTGTTTTTTTAATTCTATATTGGGTCTTCGTCTTCAAGACAGCTTTCTTTAAAAGAGGGAGCTGCTAGTTAGTGCGATGATTTCGATTGTTGCATGATATGGGATAATGAAATTCAGAGTATGCTAATAATTGGTATCACGGTGCTGATGAATTCTGAAATTGGTATCTTTCATCAAATCCAGGCCTGCAAAACGGACTAGACTAAAAAGGAACATGTATGGACTAACAGCATTCTGTTCCTGTGTTTCCTTCGTCAACTACCGGTAAATCAATGCTTTTCTCATATCCTTTAATATTCTTACTTTATTCTTCCTCCTATTTTCTTTCCTTCAAACGTTTACTTAATAATTGTTTCTCTACAGTCGGTATCTTTTTCAGGATTTGTCCGATCCATATTGTCTTCGTATTAGTTTTGTCAAGAAACTCGTGTTATCTTCTCTCTTTCTCAACTCTAGTTCATTGCTTGTCGTGTTCTCTAGTTTGATCTCCATTCTTCACTACAGTCACACTTCTAAACTTTTCTGGAACCTTTCTTCTTTTCTTTACACTTCTGAACCGTACCAATGCACTAAATCCACACAAAATACTTATCAAACTTTTTCCTCAGCTTATTTGGAATACTATCTGTTGTATTCACTTTCTTTACCTTCTGCGAAACTTATTTTTCAACAGTAATTCTGGTTCTTATTCCCTCTGTCCAACTTCCACTCCAAGGTACACCAGAAAAGTGATTCTACTCCCTTCCAGACTCTTTCGAATTAAAACATCTGTTTCCCTTCTTTTTCCCCGACTGTCAGTTTGTCATCGCACTTAG
>JAGDQP010058887.1:629-12476 GCA_022664845.1 Lepisma saccharinum | reverse complement strand
ACGAGTTTCAACTCGAATTAATGGTAATTTTGCACTAACTTTGAGTATGTAACTATTTAGTTGAAGAACCAAAACAGCTGATATATCGATATGACGAGTATATAGTTAACATCCTGTAACTCAACCTTGAAGTTATCATTTGAGCTGCCATAAGACAGAACGTATATTTGCTACGATACAATTTTACGCGAACTGTAACCTTATTAGGGAGAACACGGTCGACCCCTGTAAAATCTGCATGCAGACGTCCAAACAATTCAAAAGTAGCACTATCACCAACATAAGAAGTAAGCTTTTGAAATCATGTATTTGCATTGCCCAAAGTATCGAATTGACCTTTGGTATCCTTATACCATAAGGTACTGGTCAAATGTGTGGATGTAACATCCTCGGAATAATTGAGAATGGTTTCGATATACGCACGGTAAGACTATGTGCCATTCGAAGAGGAAATCTACTTGTCGCTTAAAGCAACATCTACTTGACTGAATAAGGAATGGAGGAAATTATTGACTGGTGCAACGACAGGCTCGATGCTCTTCTCTGTTACATTGTATATATTTCGATTATCTATGTATTTTTTAATTTTGTATTGCTTTTTTGTAAATAAGTATGTAAATTGAATATCTTAATAGGTAAGATCTGGCCAGATAAACAAAATTTAATGTATTGATGAATATTTAGGTGTATGTCTATATCATGTAATGGAAGTGTACTGAAACCCATGCATTTTTATCTGTATGTTTCATCTAATCGTTTTGTATATGTTTCTAATTTTATTATATAGAGGATTTTCTTTTAGTTTAGCATCTCAAAAACGAAAATATTTTGGACGATTCTGCGTACGAAAGCAGCTGGGATCTGGAGGTAAGGGAGTCTTCCTCCAATCAGGGCTCTTCTTTTAAACTTCTCAGAGCCACTTGCATAAGCAGCCATTATTTTTGGCTTGGGTGGTCGTCACCTATATAAGTCAGCTGCCGGCGCCAACTGGGCACTGTTTAACCTCGTCAGACCTACCACATTCATCTTAACAGCAGAAGCCATGATCGTCGGGGTAAGAACTTTAGTTCCAACCAGGGGCTTATCTTATTATCATTTCATTTAAGAGAGGAAAGTATACTACAAGTACACAGATTTCGTAAAACTCTCTTTTCCGATCTATCATAATTAGCCAAACATACATTTCATTAATGTTTACTAATATGATGCCTTTGTTTTACAGAAGAATTCAGAGTCCCGAAACGCTCTGTATTCTGATTTACGATAAGGCTAGGGATCTTTGAAATCTGGATCCTCTGAAGAGGAAGGAAAAGCTTTGGGCTTTCCGCCAGTGCTTTTGAATTAACATTTTTATATTATTTGAGATATTGCAACATCGGTTGCATTCCAAAGTCTGTGTGTTTCTCTTAAGGGGCGGAATAAGTAAATGATTTAAATTCAAGGTTTGTTGTCTTGCCGAAATATTACTGTCTTTGCGACAGCGGGCATGCGAATCCATAACTGTCTCTGCGACAGATTCTCCCAAAGTGTATAATTTAACGTGTGTTTTAAAATCCCAGTTCCTGAGTGTGTGTATGTATGTATGTGTGATTAATGGCTAGGATAACCCCAAAGATGCCACAGTTTTCAGGAGGACATCTCTCGGCGATCCTATTTCTAAAGAAAAGTCTATCCTTGATATGGGCGGGAAGACAGCGGTTCGATTTTGTTCTTTCATTTTACGTAACATTTTAAGCCAATCCCTTGTTAGTATTATCGCCTTGGAGTGTATTTAATTTGGTCCCATTAGAGACCCCGAAATAAACTCCCTATTCCGTGCCCACGCTGGTAAACAGGTCCTGCGAAGAAAGGTATTCCGCGACCACAATATGCTCTAACTTTCATTTGCAGAGACGCTTAAAGTGAAGTGTCACCATCAACGTTCCAGATGCAAATGGCAAATCTCGCCCTGCATGGTCCTTTAGTAGGATTTCAATGGAAACCTAATTTGGATAGTGGAAAGTAATGAACGTTTTGAAATGTAATGGTTTGGAGTTTTCCGTTATTCGTTCTCGTCATAATACGAAGTAAGGGTGCTTTGTATCGCCAACATATTGTGGCTGAATAAGATCCATATATACAAACACTTGCAGAGGATAACCAATACTCAAGTAGAGTTGTATTTAGATAATACTATTTTTTAAAACGTATTTGTTTGGTTCGAATCCTTACTTACCGTAATTCCAGCAGGAGAGATAAACGTTGCCGTAATTTGGACCGTATTGGAATATGAGATTTGTATGGTCGGGGTAATATTATTGAATTCATCCAGTAAATGCTGAATGGTTGCTTAATATCCTGCTGTAACTTTATGTTTAACTTTTTTACCATTTGTTAAATCAAAACAAGATATTTTCCCCTTCCAGAACATTCTCGCATGTGGGTGGAATATGAATTTCCGCGAGGCCTACAATTCAGAAAACAATTTTAGTGAATACGATAATTAAGAATATTACGAAAATGGCTAGGCGTATTATTGGCATATGTATGTATACTAGCATTGGAACTTAACGTAATGTAAAAACTGTCATTTGTACTTTCGGAAATCATGATATTGCTTTCTGTTTAAAGTGAAGTGTAATACTCGACGTTCAAAATTAAAATGGTAATTTTTACCATGCTCGTCTTTTAAGTCTAAGTGCAAGGTATCAAAATATTTCTTTTCCAGTTTGACATACTGTGGATGATCAAATATAAACGATTGAATTTGATCGTAATGGTATTCATGCACACTAATCTTTCGAAGGAGTTGACCAATATTAGGTTGAGTCTTGACAATATCAAGACAAACATTAATTTAAACACAAACTAATATGGAATATTATATTCCTGATTACATGAAACGGTGCAACCACCATTACAATCGTGCTTCGTCTCCTGCGGCGTATAGACTAAAAGTGAATGGCACGTGTTTTTACATTGCCATCATTACAGTATCCAAATATATTTTGTAACCCGGGTGTCATAGCATTGAGATATTGATGTCTACGATAACGTCGAGGCTTAATAAAGGCTTGATGATGTGTACTATCATAATGAAGCATGAGAGGATCATCAGTTGCGTTGCATCATCAGTAGTGCTCTCATCTTTGCGAAGAAATCCTTTCTTCTCACCTTCCTCTTGTTGATTATTTTTGAAAACTGTTACTTTAAGTATTTTCTCAAGTAAGGTTAGTATCCGCTGGTTTTCACACTCTTTTTCATTTGCTTTTTTTGAACTCGTTATTGGACTTGATGCATGTAAGGAATACTTCCCAACATTTGAGGAACAAAATCATAGTATCCGGGTGCAAATTTAATATTATATTCCGTTCACCTTTTCCCAAGTGTTTGAATAATAACTTCTTCCTGATTCTGAAGATGATTAAAAACTCCCAGGCACGGCAGCCACCACCCAATCGCCTGTCAAGTGGCCTGGCTGACATAGTTTAACCGTATACGATGCCATTGTATTCTCAAAGATGTGAGTGTTTGCATTGGATGGTAAAATTACATAAAATTAATCGAAACCCTGCTCGGATGACTTCACGAGGACGATGTTTGTTTGTTGTACCCAACTATTCATACTTGGAGGATAAACTAACCATTTGACGTAGACACAACCTTTGCACCGTTTCAATACTTTTTTAATCATATACGTTTATCTTTCCCCACAAGGACTTTTTGTAGTTCTTGAGTGTAAAAGATTCCCTTGTTGAGATCGCCATTCCAGTCTTTGATTTTATAGGTGACCGGTGTTATTTTCACACATTGGTCTAGAATAAAGATTTCACGCGACCATTTCGGTAAGTATCCCTTTTCCAATTGTATTTACTAACACGAACACAATCACCCTGATGCAATTTACATTTGGGTTGATTTTGTTTCCATATAAGATTTACCAGACTTTGTTTACATTTGAATCATTAACGTTTGCAGGATCCATCTTAATGGTGAAATGGATAGTGTGAATGTAACTATTTACAAGATCGTCTAACACATCAATGTAACGATACGTAATTTCAGCCGTAAAGTACTTGTACATTTTTCCTTCAATGTACGTACGAATCGTTCTACAAGAGCCGCTTCTATTTCCGAATGGACACCATAATGATTGCTGCGATACTTTTCAAACACACTTTTCACATAACGATTGTAAAACTCAGTTCATAAATCGGTGTGACAGTGCACGATTGAAATTTCATCGATTTCAAAATTTTTGTGATGGCTTCAGCCATAACAGGGCTGTTTTGTTTTTTCACAGGATTACAAGCCGCATAACGCAAAAACACATCAATAACTTAAAATATATCTATACACATCATTGTACTTTGCCACATGTTGCATATCCGCCAAATCCATTTGAATTAATACAGGAGGACCATTCACAAAGTACTGTTTCCGAAGAAAGTTTTTTCGGGCATGGGTATGTAACGTATGTGCTTCTTGTGAAGCTAATCATTTTTGAATGGCTTTCGTTGACAATTTGCTTTCCTTTCGTAGTTTTGAAACAGTCCCCAAAGACACTGGATCTGTATATGTATAATACACTCTACGTGAAGTCATCATTTTAAACTTGTATTCTCTATAGTGTTAAAGATACTTTTTAAAATGTTGCGTTTCTTTGCCTTTGGTTTCTTTATCTTGACCCGTTGTTTTATAATGCCTGCACCAAATTGAAAATTGATTAATTCTTTGGGAATATTAATTTCCTGAAGCGATTGTTTGAATGCCTGAGTTCCTGCAAGATTAGGTGGTGCTCGTTTTCGTACCACCTCATTTACGAGATCTATAATTTTGGATCGAGGAATAAGATTAATGTCTATGGGTACAACAACCATTGGATCCCAACTGATGCACTTGGATGCGTGCATTCGTTTTAATAATAGTCCCGTCTTTCGACTAAGTGTTTTCGGGACAGAATCAAGAATGAATTGAAATAATGCTGAAGATTGAGTTACTGTCAGCGTTGGATTCGAGCCTATAAGAGGTAGTACTATTGTTTATGTGCTTCTGGGGGTATGTTGCAAGTATCGATGTAAATCTTGTTGGTACAATTTCCATTTTTCTTGGGGTTTTATACCAGTGCGCTATAATATATCTTACATTTCCTGGTCTAAACAGGCCTGATGCGATTCGCTGGATTTAAATTAAATGATTTGAGCAGATGCCTGCTCGGGTATGAGTATAATTCTTTGAAACTGTGAAGTAGCATACTATCGATTAAATAAACTGCCTGCGAGTGCACTTCATACAGGAGCTAAAAATAATGATAATAATGCACCATCCTTTTGACTTAATAGTTTTTGTTTGCTCTCAAGACTGGATTTTGCAAGAGCAAGCGCACGAAGCGTCTTCTTACGACGATGTAGTTGTTGCCTCTGGTGAGGAGAAAGCGAGATGTTATCCTTTATGGTATTTTAGCCATTTGTGCTACAGTACGCATGCCACCTCCAGATGCTTTTTGTAATAACGGTTTAAGTTTCTTGCCTTTGTAGTTGCACAGAGTTTGGAGCGTTTTATAGTGATGTTTCAAGCTCGACATCTTGTTATTGACTGAGCGTGATTGCTGTATTCAGGTCCTTTACATGTGTGTACACATGCATGGTTTCATCTGGAAAATTTTGAGTACGTAATGCATCTGCTGTTTGTTGAGTTAAATCAAATAATAAATAAGGATGAGGTTTGGCTGCAGCTTTTTCAAATGCATCTACTACACCCTGTGGTGAGATATAATTTGGTGAGGCAAAATTTGACGTGCCAAGTATCACATTTGTAACTTATTACGAGTGTTTATAAAACTAGTATAATATAATGGGCGTTTAAAAAATGTCACGTGCATGTTTGCCTTTTTGGAATTAATTTTGCACAATAAATATCACAGATAATCTTTTGTGATGATTGTACTTGGTGAACAGGTTGACGACGTCCTCGTTGGTTTCACTCATCAAGTCATCAAGAATTAATTGTGACTTAGGTTGGATTTGAAATGTTTCCATGTCTGGAATTCTATGATAGAATTTAACATGTGGTACAGTAAGATTTGATACTGCCGCTCCATAGCACCAAACGATTTCCTTAAATTGAACAGAAAATATTTTATTGCGGTGTTGAAGTAAGCGATTGACAAAGTAACTTTTAGTAGGAAGTGAACGTCTTACGACTAAGAACGTACAAGGGTGTTGAAAGGACATCTCAACTTCAACTGATCTCATGGCAACAGAGATTTCCTTTTTATACCGTCATGAACACAAGCCCAGCTTCCCTAGCTATTTACATATATACACTCATACATCCATATTTACATATATACAAAAATACATACACATACACATCACGATAACCATAGGGGAGTGCCTTAAAGTCTGTTGTCGTTATGTCCTGTATAATTCGTCTTCTTTTGTTGTTTGTCATTTGTTGTGTATTTCGTCTCAGGACCGGACATGATGACGAACCCCAGCTTTCTAAAGATAATATTTGGGGAAAATATTACATTCTTTTGTTTTTCTTTGTGATCAAATCATAATAAAACTCAAAATTAATTTCTTTAGGACCCAACCCAACAAAACAAATGATTCCCCATTAAGGTTCAATTTCGTCTGTCAAACGAACCAAATAATTCTGGAGATAAGGCTTGGAGAGGTAATTTATTTTGAATAAAAATAATGGAATCACTGTCTACGTATAGTAGTTTATCCTAACCCACTTTTTGAATTAGTTTACATAACCGGAGTCATGCCCATGACTATATAAAAGCTGCAAGGCAAATGTTTGAGAAAGGAAGCGGCGCACTTTATTTCTCAACATCACGGTATGTTACAATGAGATGCCGATGTCCGATCGAAAGAACGGTTGATACTTCATATTGCGGGGGACAGCAGGAGGCTAAGAAATGTTTGACTGTCCGTTACAGCACAGGTTTGAGCGAGGTCGGTTCTTTGACTCAATTTGCGAAATAGTGAATTCAAAAATATTTTAGATATATACCTCAAACCTGGATTCTAAGAAATATTAACATATTCCATTTTGTTATTTTCGTGCTCTTCATACTTTTTAATATACTCTCTTTTTTGTTCTCCAGTTTCGCACTCTGCGGGGAAACTACTTGCCTCTTTCTTCATCATCGAAATACTTCCACCATAGTCTTTAAATAATTGTTTCCATTACAAATTCCAACACTTGATGGATTTTTTACATTTTATATCCTTTTTTATTGCTTTTTGAAGCTCTCGTGAACAGAACGTGTCTCTAAACTTCCGTTGTTCCGAGTCGTGATAACACTCCCGGATCTTTTTCCTTCCATGCATGTTCAGCATAAACCGAACATCAATCTTGAATGATAATTCATTATTAAGACTGGGAGTTTCAGAGTCGTCGGAGCCTCTATCGTGCAGTCTATTAGACTCTGAACTTTTGTTATATCGGGGAAATTGGTCGTGCACCCACGATATCGTATAAGCAGATTCTTTCCGTTGCTGAACATTTGTACAAGGAAATGAAGCATTCTGTTCTGCCGCCCTTGACTGCATCCCTCGTAATAAGATCTCCATCCATCGTGGCACAGTGCATCTTAATAATGTCCTGGATGCGTTTATCGTTCCTTACTTGCTTGTCCCACTCCCACATTTCAAACTCTTTCAAACTTTCTTTTTCTTTTTCTAACTCTCTTTTACAAATATTCATTTTTTTGACAGTCCGTGCCTATTTTTGTTATATAGTTTCCCCGCCGTCGATGGCTTTGCGCCTGAGATATGGAAAACCAAGAGGGAATGCATGATGGTAGTACCCTTGGAATTCTGTGCTGTTTTTCTTTCTTTTTCGAAGCCATCTACCTTATAATTTTCATCTTTCCCTACACCTCTATTCGCGGTATGTAGGATTTTTTACCTACATTGTGGAACATGTAATTTAACCACTGCCAGGTTTTTTTACTCTGGCAGTCTCTGGCATAATCTAAATAGTTTCTCCCAGGAGGTAGAGAGTGCGAAAAGCTTTGATTGTCATACTTGCAATTGTTGACGAAACTAAAAGGCACTGCAGACAAGCACTACGTTCTTCAATAGTGTTTGAAAACGTCACTACGCCACTAGCTAGAATTTGAACATCGTTCATACAGTAATCTAATAATTCTCGTTGCATGTTGAATTTGTACTTTTGTTTTATGCATTCGTCTTGCCTCCTTCAGGGCTGTGCATTCTTCCTTACTACGGCTTTCTGGGTCATAATATTAAAAATCTGGCATGAGATCATCATAATTCTGATTTTCAGGCACATTGAAGAGATAGGGAAACCCCTTTTTTCAGGTTATTTTCTAACACTAAACTGTTAGGGAGTTTCACTAGCTTAACACCCATGTAAAGACAAGTGTCTCGGAAGATAATTTTTCTGCTACCCAGAGCCATTTCTATAATATTTTGGCCTTGAGCAATAATTTTCAGCTCTTTGCCAAACCCTGAGTCCACCAATAGACTCTTAGCTGCCAGAATTATGTATGTCAAAACGGGAGCCATTATGACTGAATATAACTGTCTTCTAAACCGAAGAACGTTCTTTTAATACATGGATGATAAATTATTTCATGGTCTTGAACGAGAAATAAAGGATACCACCATTTTCCGTGTCTTTACAATCCATGCATATGGTTCTTGAATCCTTATCTTTACACTTATTACAACTGAGCGTCGCGCATACGACGTTCACAATGTGCTCACGCTCGTCCTTCATGTGTGGACTAAGTAGTATAGTCTCGACATCAAATATAATATGTAAATGATTGGTATAATGTTCTGGTTTTAGCTCTCTCACAAAACATTGATGCTCTGGCATGACGTACTTTTCACATTGACGACAGTAATGTTCTCCACATTCATGTGGTTGCTTCTTATTCTTTCTCTTGCGCATATCGATGGTCGCACGACAAGTTGGACACTGCTTCACACTGTAACACATGGTCTTGCCTTTGTCAGGTATCTTTTCATGATTTCCAAAACATTGGAGGGAAGGAAATACTATTTTAAAACTAGAGCAGGTCAATCGTCCCTTTTCCTCATAAGAAATTGTATGGCTCACTTTACAGTATGAACATTGAAACTTACATTCATGACATACTGTATGACTGTTGTACCCTACCAAAAACGTGGGACAGTAATCTCTCACTCTGAAAATAGGATCTTATAAAGGTAACTGCACTATAATGCCCATTGTCATAATATATATAAGCTGTTTTTCTGCTTGAGGACCAGCGTAACGAATAGTTACTTCCCTTGTCCCTGGATTCCTATCATACAATACAATTCTATAGCGCGGAAGTAAATGCCGCTGGAATTGATCGATTTCCGCAACAGTATATACTCTCAACCTCTAAATATCAACCCCTGCTTTCTCACACAGATATTTGACGTCATTGATCCAACCATTTGGGTACTTGTTCAATTCTTGAATATCCCATACTTTTTTTCTTGTCACCCTCAACTTTTGCTTTGGCCAAGACCAAACTCTGTGGAAGACAGTAGAAATCCGTTGGAAGCGAAATGATATATTGTTCGAGAAAAGCACTCTTTCCATGATTTTATCTTGGCGTTTGGTTTTCCTCCCTCTTCCTTTGTATGGGTTCACAAAATGTACTTTTATATTTACTTAGGCTAAAAGGAAAATTTCGTTAGTCTGCATCTCATTTTCATTGGAACGTAAAATTACATCTTGTGACAATTCATCCCTTCTTGTCCACGGGAGGTACATCGGCCTATTAACAGTGGAATTCATACAATCGATCGTTAAAACAACATATGTCTCAGGATCGACATCTGGGATGAAATAATCCAGTGCAAAGGAAAAATGATTCGAAAGATACGCCTCTACATCATGTGCTTTTACTTTCTGCGAATCGACGATGAACTCTCTCCCTTCAATTTCGAAATGCGAATACATACGATTACGCGGGCAACAAATTTCAAAGTTATTCTTACTAGTAGAAATATCGCTACTACTGCCGACATTACCCCTACTAGTACTGTCAACTTGGTTTCCAGCACCGTATAAGTTATTGCCGGGAGGTACACAATCCTGCCATTGAACGTCGTTAACATCATTAATCATATGTCCAAGAAGGTGCTCGTCCAGACTAAAGTCGTGTAAATTAATATTATCGAGTTATGCCATCATCATCATTCAATTGGTTCATGAGTTCTACATTCCTTTGTTCAAGGCTAGTATCATCCTCCTGCCCATCATGAAAATTTGTACTTGTTATCAGGATTGATAATATGATTCTCAACCTCCTCTTGTCTTGAGGGAACAGCATGGTTGCTGACATTTCTCTCAGAAGGAGCAATATCAGCAAACATACTAGTGGCCGCCTCATTTACAATACGATCCACTTCCAGATCTGGATTGCTTTCCATTAAAGTTTCCATGCTTTCATCCCCGAGAAAGGGAATGAAAACCGGGAACTCCTCAGGCATAGCTGATTTTCAAAAACTTGTTCTTTAGAAGTAGAAGCCACTGGGGCAGAATCAATTATCTCTTCTTTCTGCTGATTACGTGTACCCCCAACACTGTTACGCGAAATAGTTGCATTAGACATATGTTCATCAGCAGGAATAAAAGGCAGCACTGGAAACCGTTTAGAATTGATACGGTCGCAAGCGATCATACCTTTGCCAAATAAGTAGTCAAATTTCATTCGAAGTAATTGAATTTCACCGTCAAATCTATAAGGGACCGTGCTGAACAAATCCAGAATTGCCACGTTCCGGCAAGCATTAACGATTTCCTCAATACTAACCACACACATCTCTACCAGGTGATCAATGAACATTCGACTTACATCAATATTCATTGGACGGTGGCCGTGGGCTTGTAGATATCACAGCCATTGTCACAAACGCACTATTATGTCCAGACATTCTGCGTGGAGGGCAGCAAAGATGTTTTCGATTGTTGTCACCATGATTCTGAAAAGAGATATGTACGCCTAATGAGTAAAGGAAAAATGTATATATTTAAATAATGACAATTTAAAAATATAGTTCCCAGAAAAGTTAGAAAATACTAAGAGCGTAAGTGATTTCTTAATTCAGTTTTCTTTTAAGTTAGTAACAAACAATTTCCTACGGATGAAAATCAAAACTTTGGTTTCTTTTCAAATAGATTAACGTGATTTTTTAAAAATGTTTTTAATGACAAAAATTTCCCATATATGAAATTCACAGTAATTTGTATCTTTTACGGGTAAATGTAAGTTACTTTTCTCATGTATAAAAAAACAAATAATTTTTACAAACAAATATTTTTCTACAAGATTGTTTCTGAACGAAAATAAAAATTCCGTTTCCTTTTCCATTAATAAACTTCAACAATAGTATGAATCAATACTTATTTTCATACAAGTTAGAACGGGAGGTTTTACTTTCATGTGTATAAGTAGTTTTCTAGACAAGTTATAATGTTGGATCAAAAGTTATTCACAAAGTAAGACTTTTCTTCCATGAAATCAAGTAGTTTACGAAAAGAAGATACAATACAATTTACATAAGAAAAAAATAATGCAACTTCACTTACACTACTTATTCAAGATGCAAATCAGTACACAAGTTTTACACAAAGTAGAAAGGTTTCGAATCTTTAAGAAAAAAGAAAAATATTTTGACTGATACAGTTTCCACATGATCACTGTCTGTTAATTTAAAATTATGGATTTATAAAGTTATAAATTTCTCTTAAGACTTTTGGGTACAAGTTAAAAATACTTTTTGTAAAACAAAAACTTTTTTGTAAATTAAATGCTTTATGTGAAACCGACACAAAAGTAATTTTGCAGAGAAAAAAAAA
>JAGDQP010058886.1:0-12476 GCA_022664845.1 Lepisma saccharinum | reverse complement strand
GTCACCCACCATTGTAGCGGCACCGCTTTGTTCATGTCAAACTGACAGCACCTGTCAAAAGTGACGAGATAAGCCGATTAAAACGTCAAGCAGGACCATTTATCATCCTCACATCTTTAATCTCTCCATTGTGTACAATAATCCTACATGACAGGTGAACATGGCCGTTTTGCGAACAATAGAGGCGGTATTACAAAGGGCACCCCAGTTGTAGGCCACACTCTACTTACACTTCTGTTTTTACTTTTCATCAGTTGACTGCCGGCAAAATGAGAAACGTCTTGCATTTTACTTGCCTTCTCTTAAGCTTTATGCTCTTCTGGTTTTCTATGTATTTCCTCTCAACGTTTTACAAGTTCTTATGTATTTCAGAAGATCGTTTGTCTCATATTCTGGAAATATAAATTTTGTCGAAAGTAATATTGGAACGCCGGGTACCTTTCTTCCCCAGAACTTCGTTACATTTAAACGCTTCTATTCTTGTCACACAAAGTGTTTTCTAAGGAACCATTTTCATAATCAGACCATCTATTTTTCTCTCTGCATATGTAATCAGAGTATTTTCTACTATTTACATTTGATTGAAATCCAGATTGTGGCTCAGTTGTTAAAGAGTCGCGTGCAGCCTGTTACATAGAGCGAACATGTGAAGTGAGTGCTCTGCACCTGCGAGTGTTAGCCGATGCGGATAAATTTGTTGTGATACTTAGTGATATAGGTCAGTACTAAAGCAAATAAATCAATTTAAAATACAAAAGCATTAATACTCTTAAACTTGATAGCTATGATCTGCCAAATAGACCTTCCTCAATTGAAACACATATAATTTTGCATGATCAGTTAGGTTTAACAGAAGATACATTATATTCTGTGGTGTACGATTTGTATTCGCAAAATATTTATGCGAAAGTAATATCAGAATTAGTACTTAAAAAAGACAATAGAAGACAGTAAAGGCATTATTAAGTATCCAATGAATGGAAACATTTATACATTACCAGTTGAGAGCGTGAGTGACGAAACCGTAAGATTAGTTCTTTCTTCAGTACCATATGAAATCACCGAAGAACAAGTCAATTAGTTTATGTCTCAATATGGAACAGTGAAACGAGTAACTAATGGAAAATATTCTGAGCCACGTGCTTTTACAAATTTATATAAGAGCAAACGCATAGTACTACTTAAACGAAACAAAGGACATTCCTGCATACGTCACATTTTTGGGCCATAAAATACATTTTTCTGGTGTTCAACATCAGTGTAATTCGTTTGGATCGAATCAACACTATGGTATTCAATGCGTAGAACAACCAGGTGCGAGTGCAATACAAAATCATAGTAAAAAACAGCAATTTGTATCAAAAAGAAAAAAAACCAGTGGTATTCGACTTTAAGGAATTTCCTCCTTTAATACCAAACCGTAAACAACAACTTCTAGACCCAAGTATCCCTGAATATATCAATGAGGTAGATCATGTACCTGGCAAACATGTCCAACGACAGCAACTTATAGAGGATGAAGAAACAGGTGTTGAAAAAGAAAACACAATACAGGCAACATCTGTGCCTGTAAGCGAGTATTTGTAACTGGATTCCCAGCAGGTAAGCGAATATTTTGTAAATATTAGTGGTGAACACATATTTGCTACAGAAAATGCAAATGACTTACACGATACAGCAATAATTGAAAAGAACAGTGTGGAATGAAAATATTAATAAGAAACAAGCGTTTTTGAATGACGAGAAAAATTTCTCTAATTGTTCAGCTGAATCAGAGTATGAATCTGGTGTGCACTTGGGTATTATTGTTATTTATTGAACAACTCAAAAGAGCAATTTACTAGGGACATAATAAGCTTAGTAGAAGTAAAAGATTGCAAGCAGCATTATTAGAAATACATGCACAAAGTAAACAAGCGACCATTTATAAATCAAAGCTGCCTCAACTTGCTGTAAAAGAACCCCCTAATCATATGCACCTCTTCGAGGAGTGTCGAAGGGTAAGGGCAAAGTTCGTTAAAATTTTCAAAATGAACAAGGCCAACAATTCGAAGGGAAATATGTTTATTCTGCTACAAATAAGAAAAATAAGTAAGCTTTCCAAAAACAAGCACAAACTAATTTCTCAAATAATAACGAATTTATGGACAATAAGTGGCAATTGATTACTGACGAAGAAAAAACTGATCTTAGTTAAACCTTTCGTTGCTGAAGAATTAGAAATGGATTTAAACAATTAAAAAGAATGGCATCAACTGACTCTGATGGAATGATTATTGCATGGGTGGAATCATTTCAGGTCATTTATATGTCCGGATATTTCCGATATTGATGATTTTTACAAATTGTATAATTACAAAGGCGAGAGAACTCCAACTATTTAATGATATCATTAAGAGTTTTCGCACCTGTCGGAAGTAGTATTATAGAAAAATCTCATGGTGATGAATTCGAGTAAAACTAATGCATTTGAAGAAGCAATAAACTTCTTGGATTAACTTGGTTTAGAAACATTAAATAAACAATAGAATATAACTGACAAGTGGTATGCTATAACTTGGTACATGAGCTGGTACAATATAAAGAAGTCTTTCTTACTATTATTTCGAGATTAAGATTTATAAATTGCTTTGTATATAGTAAGACTTATTATTATTTACAAACGCTCATTTCCAAAAATGTAGATGCACAAATATGTAAAGGTGCGTGATATTTTATATGTAGAAATCAGTGCTTCCGTACGCCGAGACAGGTGTTGTATTTGTTCTTTAAAAAGCGTGTGTTACATTGAAAAATATAATTATACATGGCACAGCATTACGATTACACAGAGCTTTAAAGAGTATTTGTGAATTTTATTATACCTTTTCATCAATCATAATGGTTCTAGTTTTAGATAAGATAGACCTGGTATTACCATTGGATATAACACCGCGGACAGATTATTTATATTATTTGAACGATCACTTTTACGAACTAACTTACGCTTTGGTAACTAAGCAAGCCATTGACGAATTAACTGTTAAACAACAAATGTATGATTAATTATTTGCTAGAGAAATACAGTGCGGGAGTGAAATCAAAACTCATTATTTTCATGAAGATAGTGAACTTAATTGAAATGAAATATGGACCTTTTCTATATCATATTTGTTTTGTATTGTTTCATAACATATACCAAACAAATGAACGTTAATATAATAAGGGAATAATTCCTTCCAAATTATGTCGAACATGTCAGGTGATAGCTAGTTATAGTTAACAGATAATACATTGTAAGAAACATTAGGCAATGTGGATACTTATCAAAAGTAGCTGTCAGAGTAACGAGAAGTTCGCTTCTGATATCTCAATCTGATAAGATTATCCTCAACCGAACTTCAGGTATTTTCCACCTGTCAGACGAAAATGTATAAAATCGTTATAGGCCCAGAGCATATATTTATCAATTACAGAAGGTTATATAGATACGATATGATTTATTATAATATGTTATTGTTTAAATATAACAAAATTTCAGAAAAAGGATAAAATCAATGGCAGAATATTATAGAGCAATTTATTAACAGTATGTAATGAATACGTATAAGTAATAAAAAGTCCAGAAACAATAAAAGAAACAAAAATAGATATATATTTCCACGGAACATACAAATAATGTATTGTTACTAAAATGTAATTATTTTGTTTGGTTCAATAAACAAACTAAAAAACTGGTAGAGTGTTCACCTGTAGAGTGTGAAATTATGTGTCGTCGGTTGTTATAAATTTTAAAGATCTTATAAGCAATATCATGCTCTCGACAAGCTTGATCTAATCTATTTATATCTCGATCACCTCCTGCTAATCTTTCATCTAAAGGTGTACCAGGACCACATAACTCATATCAGGGGAGGTGTAGTTCAAAGAGCAATTTATTAATAATATTATTCACTAATCCTTACCTTCAATAGTTTGCCTGAGTGTTGGTGGAAGTATATAATTGATCTTTATGAGGTAACCCAATCCCTTTGGGTTTGAAACCATAATTAGATAAACGAGACTAGATCATATCCATTATACCCACTTTCTCATTACAAAAGTTCTTATTCCCTGTTGCTTCTTCACCTGCTATAACTAATAGTCTATCTACTAACTTTCGAACATCATCCTTCCAAATAAACTGTTGCGACATGCTTCTATATAGCTTAATCACCAGTCCTTGCTTCCTTTTTTTCTAACCCTCACCTTTAGTATTCAATTCAAGCCAAATAGATTTAATTAACGTCTTATACGTAACACTGGAACTTGATTTATCTATATTCTGTGAAGGTTTTGATATATTGCATTCGTCATTAAAAAGAAGTGCTTAAAGGTTTCATTATCTTCATCAGTAAAACCTCTTGGTTGCTTACGGGTTAATAACTCCCATAAGCCTTCTGTTCCTTTAATTTTTTATAGATCGGAAACAATCGATCTTGTGCGCTCTTATTGTCACTATATGTAATTAAATCATAATTATCAAAGTAAACATTATAACTTACAATCTTATACTGCACAACTCAATATATATCAACAGAATATAAGCCAAATACATTCATCTTTATCGGATCTATTAGTACTCAAGTATCGACTCGTTAATGGACCTAATTGAATTTCTTTCTCATCTTCATCATCATATTTTGTTTTAGTCTCAGGAAGCGCCTTAGGCGAAGTAAATAACTATTTTTCAAATTAGGTTTCTGATGGTGTTGGTGGATAGTTATTTATAATTTGCTTTGCTACAGGTATAAGTTCTGCAATTGATTTCTATTATTATCGGTGACTCCTTTAATTTCTTTTCTTAATCTCTTAATCGCAGCAATCAATAGTTTCTCTTGACGTTTTTGCTTTTCATAATAGCTAAGGTGACTCTCTTTTCACTCTTTAAAACGTTTCGCCAAAACATTTTGAAATTCAATATTATTCGATTTTCATTCTGACATTTTAAAAAAGACTATTTTATAATAAATGTTCGACGTATCATACATACGTACGTAACATACATACATACGTACGTACATCAATAAATAGCTAAAAATTAAACGTAATGACATTCGATTCATAATAACATAAAATCGGTGAATTGAAAAAAAAACGGTTTCTATACTTTCCATTGTTCGACTTTCTCGTCATATCGAATGTCATAAAGCTATAGGGCTCCTTCCATGAACATACATCTTTAAATCTATGAAATGGCATATCACCAACAACAAACGCATTATAAATATGATTCAAGTATGTGTTATATTGAAGAAATATACATAAGAAATTTGCATTATTTCTAATTAATTGTTTCGGAAGTTTACTTACGTTGTTTGTGCTAAGTAAAAGCAATTCATTCCTTTATGTCTACGCTGTGTAAAATAGTTCCACACTTCATTCTGATTGTGTAATATATAGTAATAAAATATAACAATAGACCATTGCTTGCAATCATCTAACTTCATAACAGAAGATATGCATGTAGCCAATTGATAATGGAATCTGTCTTGTATATCATTATAAATGCGTTGCAGTTATTGATACTTGGGTTGTTCTAAGTTTTAGAAAATACATATAAGTGCCTGCCTCCTCATTAAAGCCAATTCGGAGCTAGAATGAAATTATCAATGTCTAGTGTTGTCTTCCCACATCTGGATGAACCTATTATTAAGTATTAAATGTTATTTGGAAGAAGTTTACAATTCAACTTATCATAATCATTAGGTACCGAAAGTCTTGTCTTAACACTCCACATCTTAAACTATTTAGACTATATTATGATTAACTGTATTGAATTCAAACTTTCAGATCGATCCAGGAATTATGGTCTGAAGATAAACCTAACCTTTTAACATATGTCTTGCTTTTAGTTCTATATATAATCTTTTCAATTTATCACATGTGGGTGAATGGTATCCATTAGTTCTTGTTCATAGAAACGACCCTTAATTATCTTATTGCGCTAATCTTTTAAGCGATATTTAGGTGGATCAGTCTTAATAGCAGTAGCTATTTCAAATATTCCTGTTCTCCAATTGCGAGTGAAGCCTCTTTCAAACTTTTTTTAAACTTACTTATTAGAACATAATCTCCAACTCTATATGACACATTGGATGATTGTGTATGCCTCTTGCTATTGTGAACGACGGGACGAAACTGATGGTTTAGGTTAGATATTTTGACCATAACCTTAGTTTCGGAACACTAATGCCATGTGAACGTCTTCCTTCAGGTCTACAAAGAAATCTGGAATATCTGTGAAATATGCGGTCCATAAAACGTTGAAGTATTAACGAGAGGTTTTACATAGCGTCGTTCATCGAATTTTGTTTAATGTGAATTATCGATGTGAAACACGTGGTGAACTCTGGGAGTTCATTATGGGCGTTAACTTTAAATATCAGATGGTAGAGGTTTAATTTTGGTTTTAACATAATGAAGCTCAGCTAAACATGGGAACTGCTTGGATACAAAAAGGGATTTGTTACCGAGTTAATTGAACGTAACATGATTACATTTTTAACACGCCACATTTACTGACGATGGACAGAGTGAACGGGTTTTACCGGAGTTATTTAGCTTTGAGCAAATATTATTCGGGATGTGACACTTAGATTGCCTAACCTGTCAGACGCTAGAAATCACAATATAAGAAAGATTCCGCATTCATACCTGGAAATTCGTTGAAGTTAGAAGTTCAATGAGAATGATTTTAAAATAAAACAGCCTCTGGATTTTCACAGTAAAAAGAATAAGATGTCAAATAAATAATAATAATCAAAAAATATCTTCCTACCTGAGCAATCTGGGATGAAATTGACGCTCTGGCTTCTGATGTCGGACTGTAGCGTTCTTGCAGTCGAACTGAAGGCTCTTGCCGTCGAACTGAAGAAGTAAATGTTTGCTATTCGGTCTTTTATAGTGATTCGTGTTTGTTCCTGGATTGATGTGACTGTTTATGTGTGGTGAAGTCTGACTTGGCTGGCTGCTGAACTTTATGTATTTCGAAAGGTGACGTTCCCATCATAAGGAGTACAGCTATTTGCTCGAAGGTGAGTGACTTGTTAATTGACGTCATAGATTGCATTATATTGCGTCAGTGTTCGCTGGCTTTAGTCTGTTCATCTTTGTTGAAACATGGCGGCGGTTTTATTTCCATTTCACAAAACAATTTACAAGAAAATATAAAAATCCTAATTTTTCTCATTATTTTGAATTTTATGATTAAATTTAATTTTATCCATTGCTCGAGAAGATCACACTACTCACAGCTAGGTAAAAGAAAATTTTAATGCGATAATGAAATATATTGGATTAAAATTTTCTTATAAAAAAAAATCATAATTGTACGTAAAATGAAAATTTGCAATGGTTTGTAACCTTAAAACTAACATAATAAAATATAGTAAGAAATACAAATAGAAATACAAATATATATACAACAGAATCTTTCACTTTGTCTGCAGTTTCGAAGAATATTTATTAAAATGTTCTTTACGTGTTCTTATATTTTTGCGTTTTTTTTTGTAAATGTTTTTCTTAGTTTTCACACATAAAACACTATACTAGAAAATATACTTTTTCAAACAAAAATAGTAATTAAAAGAAGGTTTGTTGAAGAAAATGTTGCATAAAGTTTATAAATTTTCACTTGATAATGACATTGATGTTGGTTGTACGAGTTTGTATGGCACTGTCCAAGTACGTCGTTTGTCACGAATTGTAGAAAATTTTGCTGAGTTATGCGAAGTCAATCTGTCTTGCCTCGCATACGACACTGTACTGCCTCACAAGGTTAGTGTGCTTTTATAACACCTGTGAAACGTTTCGAAGTTTGTTTAAGAGTTTTGTTAGTAACACAGAAATATAGTGTTTATTATTTACGAATGTCCAAAGTTGTAGTGAAATGTGTCAATAATTTGTGTTTGACGTCATTTCGAATATGCGAAGAAAGTTCTGTTCCTGTAGAGGAATACGTAAAATTTATTGTTGCGAAGTAATGCAAGTGTTCAAATTCCAAAATATCACTGGTGTAATGTGAAAGTTTTACAAAGTTCGAAGTTCGGAAAAAAAATGAAAGTTCTCACTACTTGGAAGTTCGTTCAATATTCGAAAATATCGGAACATAATGTCGTGGTGTAGTGGCATAGCGTTGCAGTTCAAATTCAAATCCATAAGTTTAGTGAGTATTACACTGTTATTATTGCAATGTTCACTATATAGTTCATAATGTTCGTAAAACATCGACGTAATATGAGTGTAATGTTCAGAAGAAAAACGGAAAGAAAATGTTTCAAAGTTATTTTTACAGTTATATAAATCACTTGAAGAAAGTATCGAAGAATATTGTCCAAGGTCTCCAAAGATATTTAGTATCACTGATCGAAGGTAAAAGTTATGAATAATTAATTTTAATACACTTGTTGTACACGTTTCGTCAAAAAAAATCACTGAAGCTGATGGGGATTAAAATAATTTTAAGCACTTGGTTTACACTTTTGGGGTCAAAACTGATGTATGTGGTTTCACTATTGGGTCACTGAGATTTATCAATGGTGGTCTTGAAGGTCTGCTCGAAACAAAATGTTGCTCTTTAAGTTCTGGTAGAAATTGATGGATCCTGTTAAGTTTGAAGTTCTGCTCGAAAAATAATGTTAAAAGTACCGGTATGATGATTTTAAATGTCAGCTCGAAAAAAAAATGTTACTCTGGAAGTTCTGCTTGGAAAAAATGTTGAGATTATTTGTTGAGTTGATTGAAGTTCGAAAGGTTGAGTCTGAATGATTAAAGTTTAAACGGTTGATTGTAGTCTTGAAGTTCTACGTTGAAGTTGATTATGGTTGAAGGAGTTTGATGTTTCCAATAGTTCCAATGCTTTGCCGAATCTTGTATTGATGATGAATTGGATAACTATTGTCTCATTGGTAGAGAATGACCACAAGACTGAAATTTAATTTGGTAGAATTTCGTATTTTTGGATTCTTTTTGCTGCTTATTTTTGGCTTTGTGGGACTGTTGCCTGTGATTAGCGTTTAGGCTGTATTCAAAGTTCAAATTCATTCTAATTGATTATACCTGATGGGTATTCGAAATTCAGAAGTGAAAGATAAAGAAAATAGCAAAATGAAATTAAAACTGAAGTACTGTATTTTAAGAATTTTAAAAGTTGACTGATTGAACTGACTGCAAAAGTGTTTACGTAATGTCAATATCAGCTTCCACAATTAGAAATGGAAATAAATAATTTATATAGCGTTAAATGCGGTTATATGAATATATACAAATATAAATGCCGTTATATTGATTATATTGGACGGGAAACCGGGACAGAACCGTCAAACCGGGACTGTCACCCCAAAAGGCATCTGCCAGTAACTGGGAGGAGGCCCATTAATTCCTCTTGGCAAGACTTAAGGGAACCGACCGGGGTAGACGCCTAATGTCAAATCGATACGTTCATGTCGTGGGGCCTGTTAGTACCAAAGCAAATGCTTGGCGAAAGAGCATGGATGGGGTGCTCAGAAACCCGCATTAGCTGACAGCGTGGTGAGTCAAATGTCAGCACCCCTCCTTTCTTTAAATATGATAGTACAAGCAAGGAAACAGCCTCGGAGGTCCTCATTGCCCGGAGGACGGAATACAGCTGGCAACGGCAGCGGTCAGTCCTGCGGGAAGTCAGGGGGTCAAAATGCCCGGGTTTGGACTGTAGACTGCCAGGACACCGACACGACAACTCGAACGGACCTATACGTGGCGACCCTCAACTGTCAGTCAATTGCAGGAGAGGACAAATTAGAAGAACTGCAGAATGAACTTAAGAGGATTAAGTGGGACACCATAGGACTATCAGAAGTGTGGAGGAAGAATGAAGAACAGTTGGAACTACCGTCAGGGCACACGTTCTACTTCAAAGGAACAGAAACTGGAAAAGCGACAGGCGTTCGCTTTATAATTAATAAAGAAAAGAAGTCACGGATCACAGAAATTGAAGGAATTTCATATAGAATCGCACGGGTAGTAATAAAGATTAACAAGAGATACAGTATGGAAATTATACAAGTGTATACTCCAACAACCTCGCACCCGGAGAAGGAAGTCGAAGACCTATACGAGGAGATACAGAAGATTTTGGATAGTAGCAAATCGCATTACAAAGTTGTAATGGGAGACTTCAATGCGAAAGTAGGAACCAAACAGAGCAGTGACACGAAAGTGGGAAACTTTGGATTTGGCAAAAGAAACAAGAGAGGAAAAAAGTTAGTGGAATTCTCAGAAGCCAACAGACCGTTCGTTTCCACTACATTTTTTCAAGAATGGACATGGAAAGGCCCAAATGGGACCAAAAACGAAATAGACTACGTTCTATCAAATAACAGGGAAATTCTGCAAAACGTGTCTGTTCTTAACAGTTTCAAAATCTCGAGTGATCATAGGATCGTGAGATGTAAGCTGAAACTAAATACTAGACTAGAGAGAAAGAAGCTGATCAGAGGAAACCGTCAGTTTTAGGTCTGGAAAATCTTGGAAAACACAGACAGACATTCGAGATAGAACTAAGTAACAGATTCAGCGCCTTGGAAGAGATAGAGAATGAAGAAGACATCGATAGCAGAAATAAAATACTGACTGAGATAATAAGAGAGACAGTTAAGGAAATAGCAGGTACCAGAAAGAAAAGAGAGGGCAAAATCTCAGAAGAAACTAAACTCTTGATGAAGAGAAGAAGGAAAATGAAAGAAGAAGAAAATTGTATCAAGAGGATTGAGTACATAGAACTAAATAAAACCGTAAGAAATTAAATAAGAGAGGATGTACGAAGATATAACGAAAATATTGTTAGAAATACAGTCGAGGAAAACAAGAGTTTGAAGAAAGCCAAACAGCAGCTCATGATAGGGAAAAAGCAAATAATTGTAGTTAAGAGACCAGACGGGACCGTAACACGAAATAAGGAAGAACTTATAAAAATATTTGAAAATTTCTACAGAGAATTGTACTACTCCGAGGAAGAACTAGGAAATGAAGACTCAGATGAAAATGATGTAGAAGTACCAGACGTAATGAAATAAGAAGTGTATAAAGTTCTTCGAGGGATGAAGAACGGAAAATCGCCAGGAGAAGATGGACTCACAGCAGAGATGTTTAAATGGGGAGGTAAAAAAATGAAAGAGGAACTTGCTAAATTATTCTCGATGTGCTTCAGGAAGAGAGAAATACCCTCAAGGTATAACAATGCCGTTATCATTTTGTTGTACAAAAAAGGGGACAAAGAACGCGTCGAAAACTACAGACCAATTAGTTTACTGTCAGTCATATACAAAATGTTCACCAAAGTTATTTTGAATCGTATTGAACGAGACTTAGATTTTATCCAGGGAAGGGAACAACCCGGATTTCGTCGTGGATTTAGCACAATGGACCACATACGAACATTGAATGAAGTTATGGAAAGGACTAATGAAAATGAACTTCCACTATGTTTGGGATTCATAGATTTTGAAAAAGCTTTCGATTCGGTCTCCTTGTCAGCAGTACTTAAAGCACTTGAACATCAAGGCATCGAAAGTGCATACATCAAGTTACTGCGAAACATTTACTCGACAGCGAAAAATTTAAAGTTGGAAAAGAGGTAAGGCAAGTAGATTCAATTTCTCCAAAACTGTTTTGTGCGGTCCTGGAGAGAGTGTTCCAAAATTTAAACTGGGATGAAGTTTTAAATAAAATTAATGGTGTATATCTTCATCACCTATGGTTCGCTGATGATATAGTCCTGTTTGCTTCAAGTGCAGAAGAACTACAAACAAGAATGGAAGAACTGAGTAACGAGAGTTCGAAAATAGGCCTTAAAATGAACTTAAGTAAAACAAAAGTAATGTACAACCAACATGCTGCAAAGATGGAAGTGAAGGAAAGAAGTAAATAATCTGTTTCAGAATATTCAATTTATTCCTTCTATATTTTCCCTTTCCTAACTTATTCAAAATCCGAACCTGTTTTCCTTATAACGGAATGATGACGGTCTATGGTTCATAAACCGTGTTTGTAAAAAAGGATGATACAAAATTAAGTGTGTGTATTTTTGTCTTGAGAATGAATTGCATATATAATGAAATCATGCCACTCAACAGGATTTTGTGGTATTGATTGCAAACTATTTTAGCAATTAGTAAAGGAAGTTACTATATCTTATTATTGCAACAACAGACTTTTGGAAACCACGAAATGTTGGTTGGCTCCGGAATGATATCCTTTCAGAATTGGTCAACAAGAAAGATGGACTCTTCTATCCTTAATTTCTTACCGCAAATTTCCTTGTTTTCCCTAAAAAATTAAAAGACGTAATTTGGCTTAAAACAAACAACACGTGCAATCACTAATTCTCTGAAGATAACGCAATAATTAACGTCACGTCGAAATTTCTAGAAGAACTACGTCAATCAGAAAGTGCTTAAAATGCTATTCGTATTTGTCTT